>APFE030432692.1:89930-100774 GCA_000404065.3 Pinus taeda | reverse complement strand
AATCCTACCACTCCCATACAACTACCCTACTTCACTTTTGTTTACACTCACGTATGGTGATTCATTTGAAATTCAAATGAAAATCCAAAACGTAAACTTTATAATAAAAACCCCATGTCTTTTGACTTTCGCAATCGGCATATCGGATCGGGGAATGAAGGGATATCGGGGACAATTATAAATGTGTCACGTAACAAACCTCCGATGCGATACATGCCCTTTCAACGATCGGCGATCGGGGATATGGTGTGGTGTCGGGGTTTTTAAACTTTGGCATATGAAAACTTCCGACCCGATCCCCCGATGTGATGAAAATTATTTTATTATATTTTTATTATATTTAATATATTAAATTTTATTAAATTAAATTATTATATATTAATTAATTAATATTTAATATTTAATATTATTTTTTTTATTCTGGTTTTATTCTAATGAAATTTAGTTAAGTTGTGAAATTATTGAAACTACAACCACTTGAAAAATAAAGAATAAAAATAAACTACAGCCACTTGAATGTTATGGGTTTTCGAGATTAATAATTGATTTGGAAATTGGAGTGAATTTTTTAAATCCCGATGCTTAATAATTTCGCTGCATAACTAAAAAAAATAAAAAATTGATAGTAAAAACTCGCTATGGGTTAATATTTGAAATGAATGCATTATTGAACTAATTTATTTACAAAATGTAATATTGTATATTTTAAGCATTTTTGACCAAGACTACATAAATAATCAGATTTTCAAAGGAGTGTCATTTTCAAACCAGTTGACCAAATGAGGCGAAACAAGCGTCAATGGGAAGCTTATAAAAAATCGATTCTAACAAAGCAATCAAAACAAGAATCCAAAGAAAACGAAAAATTAACAAAAGCGTAGTACAATCAAAAAAATCCAAAAAAGGTGTTTAGCCAAAAATTTTTATAGAAAGGGTCCCCATTATTTGAGTTGAGCAAATGAATAATGGGGGGGTTGTGTTTTCACCACAACAGTAGGTGAATCCTCAAACAAGAATGAAAATGCTTTAAATAAAAGAGATGTGAAGAAGCCAGAAAGAAATGGTGATGCTCCCAGCTCCAGCAAAGGCAAGGAGAAAAATCAAGGCTACAATAAAAGAAATCCTGCTCCAAGAAGAAATATAGATGATGTCAAAGAGGCGAGAGGCAATGGTTATCATCAAAGGATCTCAAGGTAGAAAGGCTTCAGAAGTACATCAGGGAAACCTCCATCTCCTAGGTACCAAAGTTCAATTTTTGGTTATTGTTATTCTTGTACAAAATTTGGTCACATGGCAAAAGAATGTAAAGCATATCATAGAGATAGATATTATAGTCCCCAACAATCTCCAAGAAACAATTTTGCAGGAAGAAATCATGAATTCTTATTCATGAACAATGTAGAATGCTTCAAGTGTCACAACATTGGTCATATGGCACATGATTGTAACTCAACTTGGGCTCTTACACAAGCTAGAACCATGCAAAAGAAGAAAGTTACACAAGTATGGAGAAGGAAGGAAATATAATCTGAAAGTCCCTTGAGCTCTCCAGCCAACATCATATGTCATTGGCCTAATTTTTTACAATCTAAGCATTTTATGAGAAGACTCTACCAAAAGGATATGATGCATACAGTTAGGGGAAGCCTGTAACTCTTGATCATTATTTCTGAAGCTATTAGTGAAAAGGTCCTCATGAAATCCTTGCTGAACTATATTAACAGTCATTCTTTGATAAAGATCATTTCTCAGGGGTACTCCATTGAAGAATATGATCTTGTAACCATTATTTGGGTTGTTGTTAAAGATGTTTTCCACTTAATCACTAAGTAGTATTTGAAGCAACAAAGAAAGTCATCTAATGCTAGGGAAAATAGGGCAAACAACTATGGTTCTGTTATCACATAAGTTTATGTCTTAATTCATGGATTTAATGAGAGAACAAATAAATTTTGAACACCAATAGAGGCAATCTTCAAACAAACAGATACATCTAGAATGGAGTTTGAAGTAAGAGAAGCTAGCAACATATAACAAACTGAAGTATTGCAAATAAATGCAAATCAGCGGAATGATTTTAAAAGACAGTAACGGATTGTATATCTAAATCTACTAGCAGAAATAACATGGAAAGACATGTACAAGAACACAAGGAAAAGATGGCTCATAGGAAGGAGAATGTTGTGCAGTCAAGCATAACCTAAGATGATACAGATCACTTAAGAAATATAGCAACAGTAAGGCACAACCCCTCACATTTTTGTCCAAATGCATTGATGATTGAATACTAGATGGAAGTAACTTAAGGAGAAGCACAGAGACACAAAGGAACTCAGATCTAAAGAATGATAGCAAGAAAGACAATCTCACGGGCATTTTCTCTTGATTCGGACTATGAAGGCCTCTCAATGTTACCCGTGGAGACAACAATATGAATTGAAGCATAAAAGCCTAGACTCGGTCACTTGGTGTATAGCTATTTGAAATCTGAATGTAAGCATTGAAGTAGAGCACATTTAAGTATTGTAGAAGCCATGATAAGGTAGTTCTGAGACATGAAGAGGAATAATGTGCAAATTGATGATAAAACTTCAATCCTTCTATCTTGAGTAAAAAGAGGAAGAGCACTATGATAGGGGGAGTCACAGACCCATGAATATCTACCATTCATGAAGAATAGAAGCAGCTTTATAGGGGGAGTCCCAGAGCACTCCTTTGCCATTGATGTCAAAGGGGGAGAGAAGAAGAATATTACCATCAATAAAAAAGGGGGAGATTGTTGACCTATGTTGTCATTGATGTTAGTATGGCAATATTCTAGATACTAGATGATGATATGGAGCCAAGGGGAAGCAGAAATAGATCCATGAAGAGACAGGAAATTGGGAACCTCAATACCTAACCCTATCAATTTAAAAAAAAAAAACACTTTCGGTGAAAGAGTTAAACACGTACCCTATATATACTTCGGTGAAAGAGTTCTGAGGCTCGGTGAAAAAGTTAAAAACATACTCTATATATTCTTCACATATATTCTTCGGTGAAAGAGTTTTGAGGCTCGGTGAAAGAGTTAAAAACATGCTCTATATATTCTTCACATATATTCTTCGGTGAAAGAGTACTCTATATATTCTTCGCATATATTCTTCGGTGAAAGAGTTATGAGGTTTGGTGAAAGAGTTAAACACGTACTTTATATATTCTTTGGTGAAAGAGTTCTGAGGCTCGGTGAAAGAGTTAAAAACATACTCTATATATTCTTCGGTGAAAGAGTTTTGAGGCTCGGTGAAAGAGTTAAACACGTACTCTATATATACGTCGGTGAAAGAGTTTCGAGGCTCGGTGAAAAAGTTAAACACGTACTTTATATATTCTTTGCATTTCTTTGGTGAAAGAGTTCTGAAGCTCGGTGAAAGAGTTAAAAACGTATATATTCTTCGCATATATTCTTCGGTCTGCAGGCTGGGGTGGGCACGGGCGATCTACAATCAGGTTTGCTGATATCAGGTGCACACATTCCTTATCTTTTTCTTTTTCTAATATATATTTTCTCATATAATTTCAAGTATGAATATTTTACCACAGTTACCAAAGATTACGAAGGGCAGACCTAGTACAGTTACTCTACAAGGCCTTTATGAGTATATAGAGTCTTTAGAGAAATGTAGAGAAGAAAGACAAGCCAAGCTACAAAAGAGTTAGAAGCCATGCTAGAAAGTAAATTTGCATCTCTTGAAGACACGATCCAAAAACAAATAGAAAATAAAATAGAACTTCTGGAGAATAAAATGGAGGCAATGGAGACTAGATTGCAGGTTATAGAAAAACAAAACCAATATACTAACCAACCATCCCAGGAAAGAGACACTGATACTTTAGAGAGTCTTAAAATGAAAGACATGATTAAAGAACTAGAAGAAAAATTTAATAGCCGCCTCACCCTAAATAATGTGGTAGATAAATTAGATATCAAACCAATTAAAGATGAAATGAAAAAATTAATAGAATTAGACCACGAACGTAAAAAAAGGGCCTTGAAACTTATAATATTCGGTTTAAAAGAGGAAGTAGATGAGGATACTTTAGCCTTAGCCCAGACAAAATTACATAATAGATTACAAATTGAAACACTGTGTCTCACAGAAGCAACAAGGTTGGGGAAATTAATCGAGAATAAAGGAAGACTAATCCGCATAAAGGTGAGCTCCACTGATCATAAGTACGACATACTTAGTAAAACCTCAAGTCTAAAAGGAATGGGAATATTCATAAATGAAGATCTCATTCCAGAAGATCAAGCTGAATTAAGAAAGGAGTTTCAAAAGGTAAAAGAAGCTAGAAAGGAAGGAAAATGGGCAATAATCAAAAATAGAAAAGCCTTTATTCGAGATAGAAACCAAAAAGATAGTAATCAATAGCAATTAAACATGCTCCGGATCCTTTCTTGGAACTGTCGGGGCTTCCCATGGAACAAAGGCCCTAAGCTAAGTTGGATTTCAAATGATGTTGATATTATTTTGCTTGTTGAAACTTGGGAGCACGAAAAATCTAAGGTCTCTAACATAGATGCCTTTACGCTATGGTCTACCTGGAACAAGCGATCCTCCCGTAGAGGCATTGGGGGAATAGCTTATTACATTAAGAAGACCATCTCCCCCCATGCTAGGATTTATAAAAATGACCCTCACAACCAATATAGTTGGATAGAGATCAGAGACATTAATAATAAAAAGTCCTACATAGCAATATGTTATTCCCCCCCATCAATTCTAACTTCTATAAGAAGAAGAATATAGATAAAACTAACCCTTACAATGGTTTAGAGAATGATCTTTCTGGCCTAAGGAATGATGGTAATATCCTTTTAATAGGTGACTTTAATGCTCGAACTTCAATCAACCAAGCTATTATTCTAAGCAATCATTCCAACCCTAATCCTCTTTGGTTAGACGAAGACCCTAATCTAGCTAGTAGGTACAAAAGGAGCTCTGAAGACCTCAGGGAAAATTTGTTTGGGTCAGAGCTAGTTGTTAGAGTCAGTCTGGTCAGTCCTCCGTCAGAGATCAAAACTCTTTATGCATTTCATGTTTAGGTGTCCCGCTCCATTCACCCAGCTGCATTTCACTAGGGGCATGCCATAATCTGATGGAGAAAGTCATGCTAGTCATTCCCCCTCATGTCTGATCCCTGCTGGCTCAGGTCTTTTGTCAATAATCATCAAAGTCCATGACAGTCAAGGTCTGGTCCTTTAAAGGACAAAAATCATTTTCTATGTCTAGGTCTAGGGATTCATCAATTTGGTCTTTGAACATGTCCAGTAAAGCCATGCGGGCTAGAGTGAGGCCCTTACACAGTTATGGTTCAGAGAGCTTCATCGTCATGTAGATAGACTTAGACTCTTCTTCAAAACTATGTTTTGAAGAAAAGTCAAACAGTGTCATTTATGACAAAATTTTCAAAAAAAAATCGTCAGTTGATTTCTTCAGATGTAGGCATGGTTTCCGTGGCCAAATGTCCTGTCGTGAAATCCATGCAAAGAGTGCCGAAAATTTCATCATTTGAGCTAAAATTTCAAAGGGAAAGTGAAAATCAGTGTGTTTTAAAGTCAGTGAAAAAAGTGCAAAACACAACATTAGAAAAATGGGTTTTCAAGGAAGCAAAAATTAAACCCATCTCTTCCAAGGCTATATATACAAGTTTTCATCCAAATCAAAGGCATTATGCTATTACAAGCCTTGGAGAAATGTTGCAAAGTGTGAGTGTGCAATTGTGAGCGTTTGAGTGAGTTGGAGGTGGTTTTAGAGGGCATGGCGCATATACCCAGGAGCGTGGCGCACACAGAGCCTGCCCGCCGTTCAATTTTTCTAAGGGCGCAGTGCATACCCAGGGCACGGAGCACTGGGCTGCGCGCAGCGCACACAGACAAGGGCCGAAACAAGTGCCCAATCACTTCCAAATTTTGGTGAATCCTATCAAATTGAGAGGTAGACCTTATATCATCCCTTGCTCATCAAATTTTGTCAATGATATGGTGTTTATAGAGATGTTTGAATGCCACCAAAATGCATAAAATCAACCATAAGAAATCACCAAGAACCATGATGGCTAGGGTTGTTAAAATGTGTTGTTAGTGCCAAGGTTTCATTCCACCCACCATTTTCCCCTCACCTATCATTTTTCCCATCCTCCCTCTCTCATTTTTCCTAAATCCCTGCCCTAAACTACTACCAAACCCTCTCCCCTATCCCTCCACTATTTGGTCAACATGACACCCCAAACCCTACCCTCTCAAAAACCACAAACTCCTCCCATATCCTTAACAAATTTCTCCCTATAACCCCTATTCCCATTACATCACTCCCTTCCTAACACTCCCTGTTTCATTGTTCCCCTTGGTAACAGATATTACAAAGGCACCCAGCCTCACACCATCATCAAAAGGTAGCCTAATCACAGTCCATACTGCAGTCATGACATCACAGCATTCGTCAGAGTATGAGATGAAAACACAAAGTGACTCTTCCTCAGAAGAGTAGGCTCCCAGGAGGCACCACAAGAGTGGCAAACATGTCAGGGATGAGCCCACTACCCTCACTGAATTACAAGCATGCCCTCTTGCCATGTCATGCTTCCAGCACCTATCATGTTTTGAATTTTTTCAAAGGGTGGCAAATGTCAGAGTTCATCATGAGTTCACCCGTTTATTTGTGCTTCATCTACATGAAGGTCAGTCTATCTTGGCCGGGGTCACTTTCACATTGACACCCGAAGCTATATCAGTGTCAACAGGTATACCAAATGTTGGAGAACAGTGGCATAAGAAGAAGAAGGTGGATAGGCAACACTATGAGCCTTACATCAAGGCCAGATTCTTGAGCCAGCTCACAAGAGTCTTTCCCTTTATATACTTGAAAGATGAGAACCGATAAGCTGCCCAACAGAGGAGGATCGAGCTCACTACCTTGGAGCAAGAGATCAAAAATGACCGTGAGTCTTGGTTAGAGTGGGTCAATCTACACCTAGAGAGACTATTGGAGAAGGAAATCAGGGACAAAACCATATTGAGGAGGATGGCTTGTCATTACAGGGCATGGAACATGAGCGCAAAGGCCCGAATAAGGAGCTTAAAGGCCAAACTAAGCAGAGCAACAAAAGAGGCAAAAGAGAAAGATTGGATTCAAATCTTGGCTGAAGATTTTTTGGCCCAACATAGTGCCTCTTAGAGAACCTCTAGCCCAAATTTCAAGAAATTTGGGACAATTGTGGTCACATGGGAATTTTTTGGCACAAACACAGGTTTTTTCTCTATACGCACCACGCCAATGGAGCAACGCGTAGGATTGGGAGCTCCAAATGAAAAATGGTTTGCATTTTTGGATTCAGCAGGAAAAATCACAACTACTAGCACTCAAGCAAGAAATTTGGGCATGATTTGAGTCTCCAGGAGGTCAAAAACACCCAAACAATGGCCTCACTGCCCCTATTTTGACACACAAGAAGCAGTCTTGGGAGAATGAAGATTTGGAGGGGCAAATGAGCTCCAAATTAAAAAATTCCACTTGGGTTGGAAAGTAGACAGGACAGGCTTTCCAACAAGAACACTTGGGCACATTTTGGACTCCTACAAGTGCCTTGAAACTGGCCTCAAATTGGCGCAGCGCATACAGGAAAGGGCGCGACGCATATAGGGAAAAAGGCCCAAATTGCCTCTGTTTCGCGAAATTTCGCTTCGTGACTTTTCATAAGTGGGCCCCCTCATACACACTTCATTTTTTTGGCACCAAAGGTGGCATTTAAATTATTTTCACTCCATATGGGCACCTATCCAAGTGGCAAAGGAAGGCAAAGGGTCACCCAAGCCATTTGTCATGTTTGTGGCGCTGCACCTGTAGCTAATGTTTGGCTCTCCACCTTCATTTTGTAATGATTCGAGTAACTCCCTGACTCTTGGGCGTTCTATCTCTTCATGGCACATTCTATATATTGTATGCAAACCATTTGCAAAAGGTTGGTTGGCTTGTAACTTCTAGGAGACTGTGGGAAAGAAACTTTGTTTCTGCATTGTATATTTTTTACAGAGGATTAATGAAAGGCAGTGGCTCTGTTTCATGAGATTCATGTGGTTGTGAGTGTAGAAAATGTGTCTCTTATGTTTCATATGTATCTTGTTATGTTTCATAGTTCATTTCATATTCATTTCCAGTGAAGTTCTCTAAGTTAGCTAAGGTAGAATTCAATTTTATTGCTCTGCCTGTGGGAAACTTTCATGTTCAGTGTTCATTCTTCTGTTGAAAAGGATTCATGTTGTCCATGCCCTTTTCACCCTCTTAATTAATCTCTCCATTCCACACTATCTTAAACTAAATTGCTAGGCTTTCCGCCTATCTTGCCTCACGAAGTAATCCGTTCCTTTGTATTAAGTTCTCTGTTCATTGAGGTCCATTGGTCCCATACCATCCCAGAAACACAGTCATTCATAAAAATCACTTCTTGTGTCCATATTCACTTACTAACCTAAGATAAATAGTTCACCTTAAGTCATCTCAGGCCTTTTCGTTTATCTATTCATTGAGTGTGACTCGGAGAGAGCCCTCTCCTGTTCTGGTAGGGCTAGCTACCAGACTGAGCGTGGTTTGTGGTTACCCTGAATTTTTCCTTCTTTCAGCCTAAGGCGGATTTAGGTGCTAACATAGTGGCGACTCCACTGGGGAAGAAATCAATCCCCTTGCTTCTTAATAATTCTAAGCTTCCAGATGATAAGTTTAGGATTTGATAGGCTGAATAAAGTTGGTTGTGTCCTTTGATTTTTCTCAATAGCACGTTGGCTTCTAGAAGATACACCAGAGCTAATCTAGATCCCGACCCTCCACACATCTACAAAAATCCCAATTTGATTTCAAGAATTCGTCATCAAGAAAGATCTATATCGCCCGTGCTCAAATCTCATTCATGCCTGAACATTTTTGAGTATATTGAAGAGCTAGAGTTTGATGAGCAGTTTGAATTATCGTTGTTTGAAACCAAGTCCGAAAGAGCGGTTGACTCTACTGTCCACAATCCACAGTTTCTTGTAGACTTGGAGACGAAAAGGGCTAACCGGTCGATTGATAACTACATAGTTGCTCAGCTTCAGACTCAAATTTCTAGCCCCTTACAAACTGTGCACACTCCTCCAACACCTCCGAGGACAAATACGCCAAGAGTGATGGCTGCCCGTTTTGCACCTCTTGTTTTCCCTCAAGTTTTAGATGATATGCCCGCTGATTACCAAATAAAAATCCCATTTTTTGATGGCACTTCTAATGGCATCACTGCTCAGCAACATGTGGACAGAATGGCAGACTTCTATGAACTTCATGAGATCGATGCGGAGAATGTGGCAATGAGACTTTTTGTACAGACATTTACAGGTGAAGTGAGGAAATGGTTCAGAGGTTTGCTGGCTGCACGTATCGCCACCTTGGCTGACCTACAAAGACAATTTTTAAACCGCTGGGAAGTGAAAAAGAATCCTCTTCAAATTCTGGCTGAGTATGAGCAAATCAAAAGAAACGCTGGTGAGTCGGTCCAAGATTATTGCACTAGATTCAATACAATTTATAATGAAATTCCAGATAATCTAAGGCCACCTATGGGACTAGCCATGTTGAAGTTCCCGGATGGTTTTGATGCTGACATGGCTTATCAATTGAGAGAAAGAGAATCGGCCACAATGGAAGACATGCAGAAGATAGCGGTCAGCATTGAAGCAAATCTGCTGACCAAGAGAGCTAGAGCAAAAGCAGAGAAGAAGGTCACTACAAAGGAAAAATCTTCCTCGGTAAATCAGCTACTTCAGAAGGTAGAGCATATGCTAGAAAGAGTGAAACTTGACAAACCGGAGCCACAAGTCAGAAATCCTAACTTTCGTGGGCAGCAACAACCACGGTATAGAATAAGACAGAGAGATCAGCAAGCTCAAGAGCCGATTGCACAACCGCCAGTACAGACACCTTTGCAGCAAAATTTTGTGTATGGACCGGAATCAGATGAGGATGAGAATGTAATAGGCGAATAAAATCACCTCTTTACTCCTGATGATTTGCCTACTTATCTCACTGAAGAGGAGTATGCAGAGAATTCAGCTGCACACAAATATGTAGATTTCATTCTAGCAAGTGACACCGTCTTGGAGAAAGAATCAGATGAATACCAAAGAGGCTACATGAATGCTTTGTCCGCCCAATAGCAGCGATATTCACTTAGAAACAGAGATGTGCCGGTCAGACCCATTCAGAAAAAGAAGGATGTTGAAGCATCAAAGAATGATTCAGCAGTTACACAAAGGAAAGGAAAGGAGGCGGTTGATCCGGAGAGCAGCAAATCAACATCAACAGAACCATCACATCAACAAGTTGCATCGAAAGAAAAGGAGAGGAAATAAATCCCAGTCAAAGAGGTAGAAAAGATTCCCGCTTTCAATTTAGAGAATGAGATTTCTAAATTGAAGATATCCATCCCCTTGACTGAAATATTGAAGAACAACAGTTATAAAGGACAAGTATCTAAAATGTTGAATTTAAACCCAATGTCCGACATGGTGAATGTTGAAGATGATCAACCTGAAATGATTTTTGGGCCAGCATCAAATGGTGAGTCTCCTGATAGTGATGTGCCACCTTTTTACATCAGTTTAAGGTTGCATGATTTTGTGTTACATAACGCTATGTTTGATTCCGGAGCTTCTCACAATCTCATGCCCAAGGCAATCATGGATAAGCTTGGTGTGGACATCACCCGGAAATATCATGATCTCTATTTGTTTGATTCCAGCAGAGTAAGATGTATAGGTCTCATCAAAGACT
>APFE030432692.1:26246-50924 GCA_000404065.3 Pinus taeda | reverse complement strand
TTGCTTGAAAACTCTTTGAAATGACAAAATTTGACCTTGACACTTCAAAATAACTTTGTAAGAGCATGTTTGATCACTGGAGGAAGGTTGTAAAGACTGACACTAACAGGATACACATCAAGGAAATTTTGAGGAGTGGCACAGATGTAGAAGGATGATGTGCCTACGATTTGGAAGCCCCCAGATTCGAACAAAAGTTGGTCAGCCAGGATGAAACAACTTGCACGCCCACCTATCTCAATGGGTACAGACATGTGCTGTGCAATCCATGGAAGCACACCTCAAATTCAGGAACAAAAATCGGAACAAGATACAGCAGCAGGAGTGGAAACACACACCACAAACATTCCACGTAGAAGCATTCAAGAAGGTATGCGGAATCCTGAACAGAGTTCACCAGGCGAGACGAACTGATTGGTACCTGCACGTACCAACGGTCCAATGGGCCTATAGGGCCATGTGCCTAAACCTAAGCGCGAAGATGATTCTGAAATTGAGGAGCAGGGTTGAGACCATAATTTTGGAGAAAAGGAATCCTCACGCAATAACTCCCACAGTTGGAACAATACGCGAGGACCGGAATGAAGGAATTATGCAGCTACACGAGGGCAAACATATGTGGATTCAAGAAACCATCCGGCGAGGGAACCTTAAACTTCGCGAACTCGAAAAATATCAGGTAAAACTATGGAAGAAAAGCCTGTTAAGGGACGCAAAGATAAAAAACTGGAAAACAAAATCGTGCAAGCATGTCATGTCGATAAACTAAGAATGACAGGACAAGATATGGGCAGCCATACTACTAAATTAGAAGATTGTCACTGAGCATTTGTGACTCTGCTACCATGGCTGCGATCGCACCTTACCAGACAAAGTAACCAAGGGAGTGCACCACATAAGGAAGAATGCGTGATGCTGACTATTGTGAGGGTAATTGAGGAATGCCCGCATACTAGGCTAGAAGGTAGATTGAAGTCTCACACAGGGTGTGTGACCACCTGACTAGCCGTAGGGAACACAGTCTCAGTGCTCCGAGCAGTTGAAAGAGAGCGCGGGACTATAAAATAGTCTGTGAAGGAGCTGCACGATAAGGAGGTTGCGCGCAGGATCGGCATGTCACAAGGGTCACGCCCACGCAGATGGGGCTGCGCTGTCGTGTAGGTGGGCTGGGAAGTGACCATTGGTGTCACTGTTCATGACAAGAGGTCCAATTCAAGACAAAGAGGAGCGGGCAGTAGGCAATTAAGACACAAATTAAGAGCTAGATTTGGGACGATCTACCACCAAGAAGGCATCAATGACTCAGAAGTGGGGGGAATGGTCGAATTCAAATTCAAAAGATGCTATAAAAACCCCAGAGCTAGCAATGAGACAACACTTGTTTGTTTGAGATTTGAGCAGTTACAAAGCATTGAGCACCAAGCACTCTTACCACTGAGTACACGATAAAACATATCCCATGTAAACACGATAACTGCTACTAGAATAGGAGTGCGATTCGCTGAAGACATCGTTGGTGAGGCGCGGAGCCCCATATGGTCGATGTGGAGCCCAAAGAGGTGGTGATTGCGCTAGAAGTTCCAAAATCACCACGGACATTGCGGCCAAAGAAGGATAAGCAGACGATGGGACTAGTCTTCATATCCTTAAGAAACCCACGGTTCGGAAAATTGTCGATGGAATAAAAAGGCAAAGCCGTCACCATTGAATCAAAAGAAGAGGAGGAAGACTTACATGATCTAATTGATCAAATAGAGGCGCAAGACGATGGGGAGGAGGATGTCCCACCAATGTCATCTGCAATAAAGTTACTCATGTACATCCCTCCATGGAAAGGGAAAGTAAGGGTGGCCAAAGACCTGGAGGCCACGAAGAGTGCGCTCTAGACCTCGCTCCTCCCTGACAGCATTAATTTTGAAGGTCGGCCCCTCGGCTAGGTGCCTACCATGAAATTCGAAGATTGGGAACTCGTAGACAATGAGAAGTTCCCGCACCTAACGATAGAAAGCTTGATGAACCAAAAGTTGGGGGGATCACTGATCACTTTGGAGTCGCGAAAATGGCTGCGCGGTGTAGAGAAGGCTGGGTTACTTCATCTACGATGGATACCCCACTTTCACCGCGTGCCCATCGCCATTTTCGTCATCAGGCAGCTATTTTTCCTGGTGCATGATGGGTATCTATGGCTGGAGGGGTTGATTCCCACCACGGTGGAACTGATTCACAGAATTTCTCGTCTTCCTTGTGAGGGAAGGGACCCCACGAAAATAGCTGGCAAAAGTGGAGATTTGGTACTCTCAGAGGCCATGAAGAAGAAATAAAAGTTGGAAAAGAAGCAGAGAGGCTACGTAATTAGTAGCATTCCAGACAAAGGGGTGCACGTAGCCACCTAGCTTCTGGCTGGGAAGGTGATGAGAAAATGTTGTGGCAACGAGGTACCAGCGATCGTTGTCGCACTGGCCAAACAATGCGCGGAGGGGTTCCAATTCAACTAGGTCGCCTTCCTCTATGAAGAATTCCTCACTAATTGCAAGGAAGTCCAGGAGTAGGGCAAGACCTTCCACTACGCGTGGTTTCTCTTGTCCATCGTATTGGTGTTAGGAGAACTGCCTGAGGACAGTCAGTTCCCTCCTCTTGAACAGGACTTGCCAAAGGCCACAAAATATGCATCGCTCTAGGCTACAAAGGATGCCACATGGATCCGCGAGAACAAGATCTTCTGGGTGCTCATGGAGGCGAGCATCTGGATGTGGATTAACAGAAGCCCATTCCTATACCCCACGGTGTACGACAGTTTGCGGAGCTTTGCAGACTTGAAGGTGGATATGCACAATGTGTATATTAAGGAGCCAAAGATTCGGCACAAAACTAGACCAAATTGTCGTTCATCACGATTGATGATGCCATTTTTGCTATGCTCGACTCATGACCACCCAAGTGGCGTGCCCTAGATCTAGCGGCACACGGTAAGACATCAGTACAAAAACAGAAGGAGGCCACCAAGTTTTTGGCTCAGCAGAAGCACAATGAGAAGTTAGCCAAGGAGGTAAGGGCTTTCCGTGAGGAAAGCAACAACAACATAGGCAACAGGGGCCACTATGACGTGGGAAGAAGGAGACCCAGACTTGACCATGGAACAGGGAACAGAGGACACAGCAGAAGGCGCGGACCCAAGTACAACACCTGCAAAACTGAAACATCCACGTAGTATGGAACGAGCAGGCCCACAGAAGAAGACCAAGGCTTCCAAGCTGGACAGCGAACCCATTACACTGACATAGGGTGACCTCTACGACATCGGCGACACAGTTCAAGAGGTCACCAGGGAAGCACTCACGAAAGAAATGACGAAGTAGCAGAATGTGTTGGGGGCCCTCAGGGTGTAGCTACAACAACTTCAAGTACGGACCCCACAGGAGGGAACGGTAGACACCTATGATGTCGCAGATACATCAGCAACGGAGCAGTTTCTGTGGGCCAAAATGGCTAACATCGTCATGCTGCCAAAAGGAGCACTAACAGTGGACAGCACAGAGGATAAAGCCGCGGTGGGCCGAATCAAGGGACTTGGCCTAAACTTGGTTGCACTTCCACAGGATATATTATACCAGCTACAAGACGGAGCGACAACAGAACTTCATGCTAGGGAAGGACGTGCAGTAAAAATGCTCAGTGAACACCGAATCAACATTGAGCAACTTAGTATACAACATGATGAAGCGCTGACACAGAATCAACAGCTGGAGCAGATAGTAGAGGAAGCATGTCACCCCGCTCCAGAGTTAGAAATTGCGACAGACCTACCAGCTGGAGTGCGAATTCACAAATTGGCTAGTGGATTCCGCGAGGCAGAGGAGGAAGAAACAACGATACAACTGGACCTCAACCTTGAAATTGTCGAACTGTGATCAAAGGTGCAGTCATCCATGCCCTCAGAAGTTAGGGAACAACGCACTGGCACTATCCAAAAGGGGCTGGAGGAAATAGGACAGGTAGAGCAGAACTGTACTATGATGTTGGAAGAATCCCTCGGGGTCCTCACTTCCTTACAAGAGGACCCCACCATATAGCTCCTGGAAACAAAAGTGTGAGAGCTTCAAGTGCAATATGATAATGTGAACGGAACGGCGCGGACAATTTTCCTGACCCACTGGTTGGCAAAGCTACAACAAGCAAAAGCATTGAAGGAACAGGTGGATTCCATGCAACAAAAAGAGGTAATACTTAAAGTGCACATCCATCCGTGGATTGATGAGGCCTTCTGCATCACTATTGATATCGAAGGGAAGCTCACACAAATGATGGTGATGCATGCCTTAAGACAGGGATCTACCCCTGATAGTGAGAATTCGACAGAAAGAGTAGAGCAGATCTAGCAGATGGAAGAACAGTGTGCTACGGACCTTCGCGCAACACAGGCACAGTTGGAGGGGCTTCGTGCCAAGATTTCCGCACCTGAAGAGTGACTTGGGACGAGTCACAATGATTGTGTTGGGGGCCTATTGGGCATGGGATCCCCCGTAGCAGGTTTTTGGGCTCAAATCCCAAGTTTTGTTCAAAGATGGTGTAGAACTCTGTGAAGTACGGGCGTGGAGCACGAATTGTATAATCGAGTCATAGGGTTGTCCGCCCTAAGAATTGTAATTTAATGTAAAGATGTGTCGGCCTACCCATGGTCTGCGTACCATGGGATTGTATAAATAGAGCAAGGCTCTAAGTGTAGAGCTAAGCAAAGCTTAGTAGATGATAGATATAATATTGAAGGCATGGTTAGAGCCTATAGTGGAATTTGAAGTGTACTGGGTCGTAGTGGTAGGAAGAGGCTCTGCAGCTGAGTGCGCAGAGGCCTAGTAGATTCCATAGCTGAGTGCGTGGACCCCTGCACTGAGTGCATAGGACAGAGTCAGGTTTGTACTTGGTATTGGAAGTTAATAAAGAGAAGTTTATTCTGTGCATCTATTCTTGAATACTTATTTTGATGTTATACATTACTGTTACTCTATTTATTTACTACACGCACTTGATGAATACTCGTATGAATGCTTATATGTGAATTTAATTTAAGTAATCAGCTAATGGAGACTAATTAAGGAAGACTTGGGGTAAATAACACAGGTCGCGTTGTGGCTAGAACTGTGTGAAGACAATATCACAGGGCGCGGGGTACCCACAGGTGCGCATAGCGCAATAAGTGTGAAGGTTGGACCGCATACCAATCCCCTCATCTTAGACATCCCCAGGGTGAGGAAACCTGGTTCTAGCACCCTCCCATACTACTTCGGGTGAGACCTCAGTCCACGCTCCATGGATTGTTGCTGAAAGGGCCAATAGTACCAGGATTTGCTTGGCTAAATCACTTCTAAACCTAGGTCAGGCCCCACTAAGCCAACAAGCAACAACAAGGATGAAACATCAATGCATGAGCACATGATGTCAGATCAAATCCATCACTTGCAAGCCTTTCAGATGCTAGTTTCTCCATTGCATCCATGCTTCTTTATTCAATAAAACATTCACCTCGTTTCCCTTTACATTCATCATTGTATTCCTCCTTTTTTAGTAAATAAAACCTTCATTGCATTCTCGCTTTTTCAGTCAATAAATTTTCCTTCACAATCATTTTCCTACCTCACTTTCACTAACCTATAACCCATCAACAAAAACATTCAACTCCTCTATAAAGATGATTAATTCCATTTCCTTTCCATTTTTCCAAATAAACCTTGATCCACTGTAAAATTTCTGATCCATAATCCTTCAAAATTATTGTTTCATGCTCGAGTTAGATGATGGAGGACTCCTTAAGGCCTCCCTTCTAACAATTCTTGGCCTATCAACATCAGCACATTATCTAGGTTCAAGGCTAAAGTCCTTAGTAGTACCTTGAGGCTTGTATGCCTTAATGATAGGCTCTCTCGCCAACAATCATGGGAATACATCAATTTCCCTTGATCATTGGATCTTGCAAGTGGCTCGACATCAGCTCATCTATTCGCCCTTCATAAGATGTACTCAGGTACCTTGGCACTCATTGACATTAATGGTGAGTTGCCTCACATTGGTTATCGACATGCATCAATGATCAGTAATCCAATGACTTCTCTTTATGCTCGACATTGACACATTTATTCGCATGATTAGAATTGTACCATCGAGTGTTGTAGCGATTCAAGACTACATCATTTTAACAGTTTGCAACAGATCAATTTGTTATAGCAGCAATAAAGATTCAAACCTTGTCATCAGAAAAGAGAATGCATAACAAGATCCAAATTCCTCTGTTTACATATTTCGTGATCCAACAATGTCAGCAACCACACCCTTCAACATCCACAACTCATGTACATTGAGGGTAAGTGAAGGTATGTGATTTTCTAATTTTTAGTCATGCAATTCCTTAAAATGCTTAAAATTGTAACTTTCGAAAGTTCCTCACTTCCTTTTTCACATCGTCATATCTCTAGTTGGAGGAGGAATTCATGTTGATACCTGATATTCACATTTCGCGATATATATCACATTCATATTCCATTATCACCTTTCATATGTCATATGTGTCCTTTATACACATGCCATCCTAACCAACATACTTTTCCAAACAACTACTTTTGCGTTATGATTCACAATGTTTCATGTTTTACAAATGATTATCATAGAATGAATGGTTGATTAAATGTTTTCAAAGTCTTTTGATGCAACACAAAAATAACAAAAGTTTTTTTACACAAGAAACAATACTAATAAAAAAAAATTGCCACACAAGAACCAACCAAAGTAATATGTTTCAATCAAATATTTTTCAAAATTACACTTTGCAAAAGGAACAAAGTTATCAAATGACTATGCGAAGATGAAAGAAGAATTAAAATAAGCCAAAGTTCATATAAAAGGAAAACAATTCAAAATATAAAATCATGATTAAAGTAAATCAATGCAATAGATTTCATTAGGACATGTAATAACTTAAATTGGAGGGTATGTTGGGTCGCCAAATTAACATACAATTTCACTCCATTTTCACCTTTATCCTCATTTTGTCACCTCATTTCTTCACATTATCATTATATTTCCATTACCATATGGGTTCATATTTTCAGTTTTCCAAAGTTATTTATTTTATGTATTTAAAGTGAATTTATGATTAAAAGTTAGAAAAATAACATGTATTTGCTTATACCTAAAGGTGGAATGAGTTTGGTGACATGTGTAGGTGATTTGGAAGGTTCCAAGACACTCTTATGTGGCCTCCAAGACTCAAATTCGAATTCTCTTAGAGATTTGGGATAGGGATCAAGCATATCTCATGGAGAAAAATTATGGATAAAGGAATATGTGCCTCATATTGGTTGTAACCATATGAAGGATTTATGGATCTAGGAGGGATTTGTGGATCTCCATTAATGAGTTAGTTGCTTATGTTTTTGTATAAATAGGAGTACCTCCTCCATTCCAAAATGAGGACTCTTGGAGCATGTATCATAATTTATGATGGAATAGAATAAAGTTTTCTTTCTACAATTTTAGATATAAATTGCCTTAATGTAGTATATTAATTTATGGAATAGTTTGTCACTTTGTTCTTAAGAGAATTGAGCTCACTCTAAAAGGATCAAAGAAACATTTTATTTCATCATAGATTTTATTTCATTATAGATTTTATTTTCATTTAATTACTTAGATGTTGGAAAAATTTTCATTATTAATGAATGAATTTTAGTTTAAATCTTATCAGCATATGAAAGGACAAACAAGGATCTAAGTTGGGCTCTCTTCCATTTGATATGAGTAATAATTGAAATTCATTCTCTTTTTCTAGTTTCAAGTTAATTATGAATTCTTGATTTTTGATTCTTATGAATGAATTTTAGTTGAGTTCTAATCAGCATATGAGGGGACAGCTAAGAGTCTAAGTTAGGCTCTCCTTCTATTTGGTCTAACCAATAATTAAAGTTCATTTCCTTTTCTTTATTTCAAGTTTTCTTTAGCTTATGCAATGGTAATGTTGTTGGAATAAAACTATGAGGAAGGACAACTAGGACCTCTTAAGTTAGGAGCTTATTCTCTTGCTTCCTATACATCACATATTGTTTCTCTTTAATTTCTCTTTGAAGTGAACAAAGTTCCTTCTACAGATTAATTATTCCAGAAAAGTTGGAATATGAAGTTAGCCATTGAGGATATATTATATTAAAATATATGAATAAGAATAAATGAATGATAATTATTTACAATGAGAATGAGAGGCTTGCTTATATATCAAGAAAGTGTCTCTTCATGAAGAATCATGTCTCATTTAGACATGCCTCTTCAACCTAATTACTAATTAAATAATCATTATTGACGATTATTATTGTTTACATTATTTTACATTATTTATATATATTTTATTTGTTACATTGCCTCCTTCCTCAAAAATCTTTGTCCTCAAAGCTTGTCGATGAAAAAGGCTTGTTCTCTTTTTCGGCTTCGAACGTCTTTCTCTCTCGAAATAGTCATCCTCGTCGATACAAGTTGATATGATATTCTAAGTGACAAACAAGATTGTCGCACTAAGAAGGGATCAAACCATCCTAAATTAATCTTCTGTGGAATATTTTGATCACTGCAATTTTGTAACGACTTGTCATCATAGGACTTGATTGATGTTATGTCATTATTCTCTGGAACATTAATTTGTTGTCTATGGTTTGAATGGTCCTAATACGTAGATTGGTTTATTTGTCTACTCTCGTGATTCGGATGCCGATATAAATTTTTTAGATTTTCTTCTAGTGAAGATGTTGTTGAATTGGTTATGGAACATTCACTTGGGATGTCCATTGTCTGAACTGCAACATCCAAGCGCTTCTTTTCTTCAACTTGCTTGTCTTCTTCCTGAGTTGTGACATTCATTGAATCGGTATTTGTTGTTTTGTCATCAACTTGAATTCTTACATTTGATGCTTCCTTCTTGACAATTTGTTGTACCTAGTTTTCTAACGACTTCTTATCCTTCTTAAGTTTCTTAATTTGCGTCAACAATTTTTCACTATGGTTTTTAAGTCGGGAAACTTCTTCATTTTTATCAACAGTGATTTTATTAATTTAGTTTTGCATATTTTGTAATACTTTTTTACCTTCTTGAGAAATTACTTTTGAAATATCTAAGATATCTTCTAGCGTTACTGAATTTGGTTCTAGTGTAATACTTGGAGCGTTATTTTCTTCTTTTTGTAAGAAAATGTCAATATTTTTTTATTTGTTTTTTGTATTTAGAATAAAGGAACCTAGAGTTTCCATCCATGGTGATCCCAAAACAATGTCACTATCGTTAGAATATAAGGTTTTCACGGTGAATTGTGAGGTAAAAGTGTAATCTCCAATACTTAGGTGTAGATTGCTTATGTCATATTGTTTGTCATATTTGCCAAAAATATTCTTTTCAACTATATTTGATTCAAGAATCACCAATTGGTTAGCACATTTAGGACTAACATAATTACTTTTTTCAGCAGGACTAATAGTGATTATGATATCTCTCCCTGCGAGCGATCCTTTGATTTTAAATAATATATCAACATATCTACCAAAGGTTTCAGGAAACCTTTCATTTTTCATTTTTGAATACACTCAATTTCTTTATCGTCAATGGTTGATTCCATTTTTTATACTGAGACCCCTTTTCAAAATAACTTTATTATCTTATAATAATAATAATAATATTTTCAATTCTTTTTTTTTAATTAATAAATTGGTCCCTTTTTTATATACTTAATTACTCCCTTTGATAAATTTTTAATGTCACCCCACATAATAAATATAAAAGTCACGTCTTTTCATATGACATGGTCAGGATGTTAAAATATCATGGGCTATTACCATGGGTTGTTTTTAAAACCTCCGTTAAAATGTTCTCCACGTAAAAAGTAAAACGTATTCCTCTTGATAGTAACCATGGTTAACCCCGACGATATTGTGGACCTGGACCCGGTTATGGAGGACATACTGTCGGTTTGGGGCAAAGACCCGACAGCAAAAAACGTCGACCGATACTTTGGAGCCGCAGGGAATTTCAGATCCGGCTCTCTATCACCGGAAACACTCAGGATCAACCAATCTTTTTATCAACTCACTCAGGGTTATGATGAGAATGCATTGCTTCACCAAGACCTCCAGGTTCTTCAGCAGTCGACCAAGCCAGTCGAGGATCCACTGCATGCAGCTTATCGCCATTCGAGCCAAGGAGACAAAGGGAAATCGCTCGCTGTGGAGCCAGTTTTATCCGAGGGTTTAGAGGATATAGTGAATTTCATTTCCAGTGTAGAACGGGCTGGAGAAAAAAGGACAGGCAGACTGTCAACGTTAACAAGGGTGTCCATTGGAAAAGAGCCGAGGGAGCCGAAGGAGAATGGAAGGCGGCCACTAGAAGCATCTGATTTCTCCACGGACCTTCCAAAGACATCTCAGGCAGAAGCCCCGGGCTTTCAGGTAACCCCCACATCCCATGCAATTTTGTTAAGGGAATCCCAGGACTTTCCATTACCTGATAGACCTGAGTCTGGATTCGATCAATCAAACCCTAGTCTGGAAGGTCCTGATACAAACAGGGTGGTAACGGAGGAAGACATCGGCGGGAAGAAAAAAGGGGAGAAGCGGAAAAAACAAAGACCTATTGGTCAACAGGAACTGGAAGGGAATCTGGTTCTGGGTATGGAAGTGAGCATTGAGGAAGCGTTGGAGGTGGCGGAATGTACTGTGGTGGGTAGGGCACGAGGGAAGAAATTCTCTCCTGGCTTCATTCAAGAATGGGGAGAAAAGAACTGGTCGGCGGGCCAAGAAAGGGTTTTCGAAGCATCAACCTTAGCGAAAGGATGGTTTATGCTCAGGTTTAAGAACAAAGAGGCATCGGATTGGGTGTGTGCAAGAAATTGGGTTATAGGGAACATTCTAGTCCTCATGAAGAAATGGACACCATTGTTTGATGCCGTCCATGAAGAAACAGATACCTTTCCGGTATGGGTCAGGGCACCGGGGCTGCCATCGTTCCTATGGACAGAATCTGTTTTTAAAGCTATAGGGGATAGATTGGGCATTTATTTGGGAGCAGATATGTCTTTCCAGGAAACCCGAAACAGAGCCATGGCGCAGATTCTAGTTTGCTTGAAACAAGTCGCAGGATTGGCAAAAAAGATCAATCTCCAATACAGGGATTTTGTGTTTGAACAGATATTGGACTATGAATACCTGCCCTTCAGGTGCCACAGGTGCCATGAATATGGGCACTTGGCCAAAGAATGCCCCCTTGGTAGGCGCGGGCGGTGATACCAGAGGGTAAACATGCAGTGGGAGTCGGATTATAACCCTAGCCATCTTGCGCAAGGAAAGGAGCCACCTACAGAGAAGGCAACGACAGTTACAGAGACTGCGACACAAAAGGAGAAAACGCCGGACTCAGCACTGCAGGATCTTGCGCCCTCGGCCGAAAATAAAGAGTTGGAACTGGAGATCCCGATGGCAAAAGCGGAGCTTCCTAAGGGGTCGACTCTGCCTTCTGATGGAGCAATGGGTATGTGCATTGATCCATCTTCTCCCCCTCTTCATAATTCTGATACTATGGATCTTTGTTTGGGCATGTCTCATACATGTACGCTTGATCATTCAAATAATATTGATAGAACATTAAAAACTGATGATAAACCCGTTGGCCTCGGAATCGAAGACCTCTCGGCTGCGATGTCGTCCCTAGACCTGAATAGTGAAGGCGTCTCTCTGGAACCTGGCCCCTCGACAGTCTTCCTCTCATGCCCTTACAACCTTCGCTCCCTAGACAACAAGCCAATTACCTCTGTGTCTGTAGGTGGTATTGGTTCGCTTCCTTCACACAGCCAATCAAGGAAAAAAAGAGGTCGAAAATCCAATCTCTCCATGGCCCATATAAAAGCTAAAGTTGACGTTGCAGATGAAAAACAATAGTCTATTACAGGGGCGCTTAGAGCAGCGCAGGCCCCGGAAGAGGTTACAAAATGATTTTGACCTCTTGGAACTGTAGGGGCCTAGCCAGTAAACCCAAAAACCTGGCCATTCGGGACATGTTTTTAAACTCCAAAACAAACATTCTCTTCCTTCAGGAGACCCTTGGTAAAGGAGTTGAAGTGGAATCTGCATTAAATGCCTTAATGCCTAGTTGGATTTTTTCTGCTATTGACTCTGAGGGTCACTCAGGAGGTTTGGCAATAGGTTACAGGGAAGGAAGAGTTAAGGCTAGAAATCAGTGGGGGACGAAACAGGCGATGGGAATGGAGGTCCAGTCTACAGATCTTGCTTTTCCCCTCACCATCTACAATATTTATGGGCCCTGCCAAGAGAGGGTGTCTTTCTGGAACGAGTTGATGTCAAAATCCTTCTTACAGAATAAATGCTTGGTGCTGGGAGGGGATTTAAATTTCTCTATAGGAAGAGCGGAGGCCTGGGGCCCTTTGGCCAGGGAAGACCGCTTGTCTGACTTTTTCTTAAACATGTTCTCAGCAAACAATATAATTGATATAAATCTGCTTAAATTGAAGCCGACTTGGAGGAACAGGCGAACAGGGGATGCCAGAGTGGCAAAAAGGCTGGACCGGTTTCTCATTAATGAAGAGCTAGCATCCCGGATCCCTATGTTCTAACAATGGATTGAAGAAGGAGGATGCTCAGATCATTTCCCTATTTTCTTAGAACTCTCTATTCCTCCTCACAAACCTCCTTCTCCTTTTAAATTTAATTCTTCCTGGTTACATGATGACTCTTATATTACCCTATTCAAGCAAACATGGAAGCACCCTGATGCAAATGCCCATGAGGACAAAAGTTTCCTATTTATGGAGAACCTTAAAAGATTGAAGAAAGCCACCATAAGCTGGGAAAAATCCAGAAAGGAAGCCCAGAATGAGGATTTGTCCAAGGTATGTGAGGAGCTGAAAAAATTGGAAAGCATAGAAGAGGATGGATACGAGTCTCAGGTCTCCAAGGATAAAATTCTTCACCTTGAGAAGACCAAGAATCAAATTCTGTTGGCTAAAGAGGAGGAATGGAGACTAAAGAGAAGAGCAATTTGGTTAAAGGCTAGGGATGAAAACACCAAATTCTTTCACAATTATGCCAAAGGGAGGAAGTCTGCAAACACCATTTGGGCTCTCAAAAATGAGGAAGGAAGGGAAGTGCAGACTTTCAAATCCCTCTCTGAGCTAGGGAAAAGTCATTTTCAAAACCTTTTCACTGACCCTCGAGAGGCCACAATTGCTGAGGTAATAAGGACCGCCCAATGTTTCACCAGATTCCTTGAGGAGGATGAAGCAGAGGACCTTCAGTGCCAGGTAACAAAGGAGGAAGTGGAATCAACAATAAAATCCATGGCAAAAGAGAAAAGTCCTGGGCCTGATGGTTGGACCATTGAAATCTTTCTCCATTTTTTTGATCTAATAGGAGCGGAAATCACCGATGTGGTGGAAGAATCCAGGGAAAAAGGTGAGGTTTACAGCCCTTTTAATGCTATTTTTATAGCTCTTATCCCAAAGAAGGAAGCTCCTAAAAGTTTTGAGGATTTCAGGCCAATTTCGTTATGCAACAGCATCTATAAAATCATAGCAAAGGTAATTGCGAATAGAATCAAACCTATTCTGTCAAGGCACATCTCAATGGAGCAATTTGGTTTCTTATCGGGTAGGCAAATTCACGAAGCAATAGGAGTTGCCCGGGAAGTCATGCACAGTGTCCAACAGAAGAACAGGAAGGGTGTTGTCATTAAAATTGATTTATCCAAAGCCTATGACAGAATAAGTTGGTTATATATCAGGTTACTTCTAACCCATCTTGGTTTCAAAAATGAATTTATCAGTTGGATCATGACTTGTATTTCGAATGTTAGTTATGCAATTCTTATTAACGGAGCAGCCTCTTCCTTTTTCAAAGGACAACGAGGCCTGAGGTAGGGATGCCCCCTGTCCCCTCTTCTCTTCCTGTTAGTGGCAGAGGGTCTCAGTCAGCTGATTCACAAAGCCAGAAGGGAGGGAAAGGTAAAAGGTATTGAAGTAGCCACTAATTTATTCATCTCTCATCTCCTCTTTGTATATGATATCTTGATTTTCACTAGTACTGAGCTAATTGAGATAAAGGAATTAAAAATCATTTTAGAGTTGTTTCTGAAAGCAACAGGAATGCAGATAAACTCCAGAAAATCGCAGCTGATAATGACAGGTATTCAAGAACAAGAAAGGATAAGACTCAAATCTTTTTTCTCCTTCCAGCCTAGCACCTTGGACCTCCCTTTCAAGTATCTAGGATTCTGGATTAAACCAAATGCTTACAAAAAGGAGGACTGGAATTGGCTGATTGCAAAGATAGAATCCAGAATTTCTCACTAGAGTTTCAAATGGATCTCTAGAGCGGGGAGACTGACTCTTATCAAATCAGTGCTTTTGGCTATTCCAGTTTATTGGGCTGCTCTAACTTGGGTCCCTAAAGGAATTTTGGAAAAGATCAGAAGACTATGCAGCAGATTCTTATGGGACGGCTCAAAGGAAAACTCGGTGCTTCCATGGGTGGCTTGGGAAAAAGTGGCTAGGACGAAGGAATGGGGAGGCTGGGGGATAAAAAGTCTTCCAGACTTTTGTATCTCTCTGGCAGCAAAATTGGGATGGAGACTTATAAAGATGGAAAACCTATGGACCAGGGTGGTAAAAAGGAAATATATTGACCCCATTCCTTTGGAAGATTGGATAAGAAACCTGGTCAAGAACAACAAAAATGTCTCAGTGATATGGAAGGCAACGGTGGAATCCTTCAAGATAATAGAACAAGGTTTGGCTTGGAAGATTGGGAATGGCAGGAATCTGAAGATTGGGAAAGATCCATGGGTAGGGTGTAATGAAAAATATGCCTTATCCCCTGGACTAATCAGGCATCTAGAAGAAAAGAACATTTTTACTCTAGACCAGGTGGAAAAGGTAAGACAATCAAACATGTGGAATTAGGCTTGGAAAGATGGAGGGGACCTGGATCTAGATCAAAGGTGGTGGAATGAATGGCACTCTTTTACCCAAGAACTCCTCCGCTCAAATGTTAGGATCAAAGAAAATCCAGACAGTTTGCTTTGGGGCCATGGAAAAACTAGGAATTATACACCAAAAGAAGGATACAAATTCATACTATCCAGGAAAGGTTGGGGAGACCCAGAGTGGTGGTCAAAACATATTTGGAAGCTAAAATGTCCTGCGAAGGCAAAAATCTTCTTCTGGTGCCTCCTAAAAAGGAAAATCCCATCCTGGGATATTCTTCAGTCTAGATTTATGCATGGACCTGGGAGATGCCCTCTCTGTAAAATGGAAGAGGAATCAATCAGTCATCTTTTTCTAAACTGCACTGGAACTAAAACCATTTGGGGAGAGGTAGAGAAGCTGATGAATAAAAGGTTGGATTGGGGCAATGGGAACCTGGATGAGGCCTGGTCAAGCTGGTGGCATAAATTTCCGGATGGGAACATGAGGAATCTTCTGCCTATCATCTGCTGGGGCGTGTGGTTGGCTAGGAACAGAAGCATTTTTCAAGATAAGGATACTCCGACAAATGTCACTGCCACTCAAGTGGTTGCCATCTACACCTCCATACCAGAACCAGAGGAGAAAAACTCTCAAAAAGTAAATAAAACAATACAGATCAATGAGAGCATACCCTGGGATTTTTTTGACGGAGCATCACAAAACAACCAAGCAGGAGCTGGTATGATCATCCATCTAAACTCAAGCCATTCCCTCAAAGCCTTGGTTGGATTGGGGTCAGGATCAAACAATTTTGCCGAACTGTCTGCCTTGAGACTCCTCCTATGTTGGCTAATTCAAAGAAGCACCTTCACTATTCAGGTCTTTGGAGACTCCCTCAATGTCATAAACTGGGTAAACAGCAAGAGCACATGCAAAAACCAAATTTTGAAACCCATGCTGGAAGAACTGCAGGTTCTAAAATCATCTTTTAACTCTTTCTCTCTATGTCATATCTACAGGGACAGCAATGAATCCGCGGACAAACTTTCTAAGGATGGTCTACAGCAGAATTTGGGAGGCTGGAAAATAGAGGAAGTGTGCCAAGGACAGGTTCAGACATCGGAATTTCCGCCATATACATAATTTACAGCAGCTGTTGCATCTTTTTATGTCTTTACTTTTCATCATGCATAGTAAAAAAACAGACTTTCCTTCAAACTCTATAAACTTATTTTTTGTTTATGCTCAGGACATGTATTTAATCATGCTTAAATGGGTTGTTTTTCCTCTCTGTTGAGGAGACCCATAGATCAAACTTTTTATTTCTCTAAAACCGTCGCTGATGGGGAGGCTTTTTGCTCACGGCTGTAGCTTAAAACAACTGTTTGAACATATTGCTACAGCAAATTTTTTCTTTCTTTAAAACAGTGGATCAAAATGGCAACAAGGTGAGCTTTGATTGATTGCATGGTCAAACAATCAGCAGATCTGGAAATGCTCAGCATATGCAATGTAAATTTTTATTTTCTTAATAAAAAGTTCACTTTTTCTTCGGAAATAAAAAAAAAAAAAAAAAAAAAAAAAAAAAACAAAAACAAACAACAAACACAACAAAACAAAAAAACAAAAAAACGTATTCCTCTTTTTTTTTTTTTGTTTTTTTTTTATATACCATGGGTTTTTTTAAACCCACGGGCTTCTCCACGTAAAAAGTTTAAATATAATTGGAAATAATTCCCTCTTATCTTTTTATGCACTTATTTTTATATATATTATTTTTTTCCTTTTTTTGAATTTGAGTTTTTTTCTATATTTTTTAATCTCTTTTTTTATATGACTTTTTTTTAAATTAATAATATTTATTATTATTTTTGTTATATATATTAATATAATATATATAGAGAGAGAGAGAGAGAGAGAGAGAGAGAGAGAGAGAGAGCCAAGGGCCTGGTAGCAAGACGGAGAAACCCCAAATATTTAGAGAAATGCTTGAACCGCAACAACAATGAATTTGATGAAGAGTTGATAGCCAAAGACTTGGATCGGAGAATGAGCTTTGTGCACCAGTTAAACAACCTAGAGGATCGAACTCCTCTGATACCAAATGAAGTGAACAAAGTTCCTTCTACAGATTAATTATTCCAGAAGGCTTGGAATATGAAGTTATCCATTGAGGATACAAATATTTATTGAAATATATGAATAAGAATGAATGAATGATAATTATTTACAATGAGAATGAGAGGCTTGCTTATATATCAAGAAAATGTCTCTTCATGAAGAGTCATGTCTCATTTAGACATGCCTCTTCAACATAATTACTAATTAACTAATCATTATTTATGATTATTATTGTTTACATTATTTTACAATATTTATATATACTTTATTTGTTACACTCTTCTTGAGGATAGTACTATGGGGAAGGACAACCAGGACCTCCCGAATTGGGAGACTCTTCCTTTGCTTGTTGCATCTTGAACTAGAAACTTTTTAGTTTTAGAAGTTATTTGTAATATGCATTTACATTATTTATTTCCATTCTAAACAAACCTCCTACAACAGTCTCATCTGAGGTCCCATATATTTTGGTTTGCTTCTAAGTTTACGAAACCCCCGGGTTGACAAATTAAATGATAGGGATTTAGCAAACAATTAAATCGCCAAAAGACTTGGTCAAAAAGTATTTATGACTGAAGGTTCAAGGATCTAGAGTTGCTGTAGATTTCTCCCATGATGATGATTCATGCTATTCAATAGTTTTAACTCTTGAATGCAAATTTACTCTCCATTATACTACCTTTTTACATTGACAGATTTTTTCTAGCACATACAGCCATACGAGAATTGTTTTAGACAGTTAGAAAAAATAACTTCAAGTTGTTGCTTCTCCTTCAAGTGGGACATTTTTATGCTTTTGGCCACAAAATTAGTTAGTGCATTGTTGCCACAAGTTTATGCCCTAAAAGATAAAAAAATAAACATGTAGATACAAGAAGCCTCAACCTCCACAAAGATTTTCTTGATCTCACAAAGGTTGATTATCACGTTCATATCTTTGCTACAATGAAATCCATAACCCAAAATATGTAACAATTAGTCCAAAACCCTTGAGAAATTTGGGCATCTTTATCTTGATTCTTGATTCCCGGAATACTCGGCAACCAGACGGGCATGGGTGCGTTCAATTATTTGACCGTTCCCATGTCTGTATGATTGCCAAATATTCAAGGAATCAACAATCAAGATAAGCTCAAGGGAGAAATTTGGCCTCTCAATCGCGTCTTCAAGGCCACACTTAGCCGCAAAGATAATTCCTTTTTTTTTCACAAGATAAGCATTCAAATTACTTGTTCTTGAGGAGGAAATACACCCTTTTTATAGTGACTAAGGAGGATTTTGGAGGAGACCAACCAGCCTTCAAGTGTAGGGAAACAAATTCAAATTTTAAAAAATAATTAGAGCCAAAAACCCTTCAATTTAATTAGGCCAGCTTATACCTTTGGAGAGATCCATTTTAACTTGAAATTTTGAATATCATAAACAATAGGACCAAAAATATTTTAGACCATAAAATATTTGTTTTAGTCTTTTAATGAAATTTACTTTTGTCTTCAATATTTGAGAAATATTCCAAACAATGAGAAGTTACCACATCATTTTCTTTTGGGTTTCCTTGAACAACAAATGGGGTTTCAACTTTACAGATTCATATATTCTCAACCGAGAGGACCCACGTGATGTGCCACCTATCATTAGAATCAACGTGACGAGGAGAATCAATTGATGATGATATTGATCCCAAAAAAATTGGTTTTCTTACCCAAATTCCTCATCAATTGCATGGCATCAAGGGCTTCCTAGGGATTCTTTATTGTTTGAGCTTCAATAAATGCAATCCATACAATATTAAGAATATTCAAGAAATGATGTTGACATCAAAGAAAACACCATTCAACAAAGTGAAAATATGAAAGACTATATTCAAATTTTTGAAAAGAATTATGGGGAAATCCCTGATAGGCTTAAACCATGTTAGGTCTAAGACTTTTGTGATCCATAATGTAGATATAAGTCTTTCGGACTAATCACATAGTTAGGACTTGGTTGGCATTTTGAACCAACTAATGTGGTTCATCCTCAGGACAAGGTGATAAATCAATTGATTAGTAGGTATAAATATCATGGATGCATCATTGCCCAAAATTAGCTTAAACCATCTAATGTCATTGTCTTGGAAACCTTCATCCAAGGTGTTTGTGGGAATTTCAACTATGTGTTGAGTGATACAGAACCTACCACCCTAAAGGATGCTAAGAACATTGTCCTCAAGGTGAATTGAAATATCAATCTATCTCATATTGATCTCTTTAGTCATCCAAGAGTAAAACTTCCATTTGCAAAGATTAGAGGTGTTTCTAGTATGAAGGAGGTGGTCACAACCTTAGCTAATAAAGATAATGAGGTGTTTACTAGTAAAACAACTACCATGAATAATCTAGCAGCCCTTGAGAAAGAGAGGAGGGACAATTATCTTTCAAAGAACCAACCTAACAAAGGGAAATATTTTCTAAAGAAGACTAACAAAGGAAAGCGTACAATGCAACCAAATGTTCCAAACACCCTTTCCCCTACGAACATGGTAGGACAAGGTGAACATCTTAGTCAAAACTATGAGGAAGAAGAAATTTCTTAAGAACAAAGTGAAAGTGAGGAGGAGGTCGAGAAATTGAATAATATTGATTAAGATAACCCGTTCAACATACTATTGGCTAACAAATACATTCATCCATGATTGGACCAAGTCAAGTACCAAGAAGAACCAAAAGTGGAAGTTTTGATAGCTGAGAGTAATGGAAGGTTCAAAGGGATGCAATATTAAAAGAAAAGTGACAAGAAAACCCAAGTTATTTCAAAGGAAGCTGCTTTCCAAGAAAACCCTACCCAGAGCAATCCAAAGCACAAGAATAAGGCCAAAGAGGTTGAGTTAGACGTTGATATTGGTAGTGCTATGGGAAAAATGACCATGCAAGTACCTATAAAAAATATTGTGAAAATTCTCACTCAAAGAAGGTATGTCAAGAAAGCCTTGGGTCTGGATGATGATGCATATCCTCCTATTATGCTCCAAAATATCCACACGTTCAAAACTAATCCCGAGCATGATCCATTGTTGTTAACATTGTGCATAAATAATATATTCCTACATAAATGCATACTAGATGCTAGGGATGTTGAACCATTATGAAATTAGAAGCTATGAACCAATTAGAGTTAGAGATTACTAGACCTTATAAGAATGTTTATGGTTTTGACTCTAGATCCATCCCTATGTACAAGTTCATATAAAATCTAATGGTTACTTTAGCTCATAATAAATATACCTCTGTGTTAGTGGATGTGTTTTTGATTGATATCCCTAATGCGTGGGGCATGTTGTTATCTAGAAATTGGGGAGAATCTATACGTGGAAAATTCAAATGGATCTATATTATGCTACCATTCCCCAACCTGAAAGAACCTGATTCTTCTTATAAAGGGAACCCCAACTCCCCATTCATGTAGACAATTTGGATCTTGTCCTGTATCGCAACCATAAACCAAGGACTAGAATCCTAGGTAAGCCACCTGAGCCCATTGATCTTCCCCCTCCTCAAGAAGTATGTCTCTTGAAAAGGCTTTCCTCAAAGCCAAAAAAGCATAAGAATCAATGGATACTGAAAACAAATAAGAATCCATGTTACCACTCAAACTAGCAAGGGTCCTAAGAGGAGGTCCTAAAAGGGAAAATGCTAGGTCAAGGGAAACAATGGAGTGATAGCCCACTATCACCTCAGCTAAGGCTCCCTTCTCTTTATAGACTTTCACTAATGTGAGGAGACTCGATATACAGGGAATCACTAGATGAAGGAGGAGTGATTCCTAAGGCCTATTCACAAGGGAGACTCACTTGTATGGTTTGCTTGCTTGAGAATCAAGTTATAAGTATCCCTAGGAAGGGCCAAGGGGATTTCAAGGGCTAGGGTTTGAGATAAGACTTGTAAGGAAATTACCTAGTCCTAAAAATCCTTGTGAAAACTTGGTTTCCAAATGGTGTTTGTGAAATTAACGTCAATAGGTTGTGGGACCACACAGGACCAAGTGGAAACAAATTTGGGTAAAGGGGATGGAATTGATCAACCAAGGGTGTGCTTGACCTAAATGAGGGGGAGAAGTGGATCAAAGAAAAAAATTTCTTTGATTTCGATGTAATGATCCAAATGAGGTCACTAGCCAAGGGAAACCTAGGGAAAGAAACAATCTTTGAGATAGGGTTTGCCATATCTAGATATCCCATAGTCAGATTTACTTAAAATTTTGAGGGCCGCTTGAGAAAGTATCAACGCAGTTGTGGACCAAAAAAATAAGTGTTTGGATGTATATATTGTAAGATAATTGATTCCGTAGGTTACCTATATGTTGGGTTGTGTTATATTCTTTCCATGACTAGCCCTAGTTAACCACGGGGTCAGGTGGGGGGTGGAGCCCCCTCTTCGTTGCACTGATTGTGTAGTAGGGGGGTCATAGGGGGTTTGAGGGGTGCAGGTAACCCCCCTCTATGGGGTCTGGGGCAGCTCCCCAGAAAATTTTGTTTTTTGGACCCTATATTAGGTTGGGCGGACCTACCTGTGGTTTTGTGCATGTTTTTCGCACATGGTTTTGGACGTGATGGTTTTCGGTCCATGGTTTTGTACACGATGTTTTCAGTCCATGGTATTGGATGCTTCAACATGTATAAATATGTATTGTATAATTGAAAGGAACATAATGAAAAATCAAGTTGGTAGTGTCGGTTTTGGGATCTAGGGGAAAAGCTCTGTGTATATTTGTTATGCTCTCGCATTGTTTATTTTATGTGTTTTAGAATTTGTATGCAGGTAATTTCTGTACGGGGCTAAAACCTACATTTGGTATCAGAGTTGTTTTTGCTTCAAGGGGATGCCTTTGTTGCTGAGGGGTTTCACTTGGGCCTGTGGTAGACCCTGTTTAGTGAGAGATCTGCGAGATCAGTTCTAGTGGTGAAAGAAGATGGCGAGCAGTGGAAAGATAGAGATCAAGAAATTTAATGGTCAGAGTTTTGAGTTGTGGAAACTCAAGATGGAGGATTTGTTGGTGGATAAAGATCAGTGGATCACGGTAGATCCAGGTACTAAAGCAACGGGAGTGTCCGATGAAGAATGGAAGAATTTGTATGGAAGGCAAAGAGCACAATACGATTGTGTGTCTTAGATTTAGTATTGTTGAATGTATCTGAGGAAGCTACGACGAAGGCTTTGTGGGACAAGTTAGGGACTTTGTACCAATCTAAGTCTCTAGTGAATAAATTGTTTTTGCGGAAAAAGTTGTATAAGCTGAGGATGAAAGATGGAGATTTGGTGACAGAGCATCTGAATGCATTTAATACTATGGTAGGTCAATTATTATCTATTGATATTAAAATTTCAGATGAAGATAAGTGCATTAGTTTGTTGTGTTCTATACCACATTCGTGGGACAGTCTGGTTATTGCAATAGGTAGCAATACAACTACCTTGCAGTTTGATGAAATAGTCTCATCCTTGCTGACAGAGGAGATGAGACAAAAAAATATGGAGAGCCAGAATGGTGATGCATTTTCTATATGAGGACGGTCCCAAAATAGAAACAAAAACAAGTCATCGAGTGGGAGATCTAAATCTCTAGGAAAACCTGTAAAGGTGGTGTGCTGGAAATGTGGAAAGGAAAGGCACTACAAAAGGGACTATAAATCTAAAGCCCCTGATAAAGGAAAGGGATCTGATGATGCTCCCTCTGTAGAGGTGAAAACCACCTTAGATGAAGGTGGGGATGTGTACTTTCCTTCTTCAAGTACACATGTAGATCATGAGGCATGGTTGATTGACTCAGGTGCATCCTTTCACTTCACTCCCCATAGAGAGTGGTTCTGCGAGTATGAGAAATACGATGGTGGTGATGTCTTCTTAGGGGATGATAGGAAGGCTAAAATCATTGGTCATGGAAAAGTAAAGTTGAAGTTGCAAGGTGGAAGGGTTAGAACACTTCCGAGTGTTCTACATATTCCTACATTGGCCAAAAATCTAATTTCTGTAAGCAAGCTAGATGATACAGGTGTAAAAAGAGTGTTCGAGAAGGATACTTGCAAGATGGTTTGAGGAGCACTGGTATTGATGCGGGGAGTTCGGATTGGAACTCTGTACAAGATGCAAGGTAGCACTATTGTTGATGGGTGCAACAACTCTTGGTTCCTTAAAGTGGAGCAGAAACTCTAGTTGTCTCTCGAGAGAAGACCATGTCGTGGCATCAAAGGCTTGGACATATTGGAGAGAAGGGCCTTCGAATATTTCATGGTAAAGGTATGGTAGAAGGCATGAGTAATAGCTCTCTAGATTTTGATTTCTGTGAAAATTGTATATATGGGAAGCAAAATCGAGTGAGCTTCCCCTCTGGTGGTAAGAGGGTGAAACAAATATTAGAACTTGTGCACAGTGATGTATTTGGACCTATGAAGGTTCCATCACTGGGTAAGTCGGTGTACTATGTATCATTTATAGACGAATTCTCAAGGAATACATGGATATATTTCCTTAAGAAGAAATATGAAGTCTTTGACAGGCTTAAATAATTTAAGGCTCTGGTGGAAAACGAGACAAAGAAGAAGATAAAGGTGTTGAGAACAGATAACGGTGGAGAGTTTTGTAGTAAGGAATTTGAAGAATTTTGTAAGAATAGTGGTATAGCATGACAGAATACTACTCCATACACACCTGAGCAAAATGGAGTTGCAGAAAGAATGAACAAGATGTTGATGGAAAGGGCAAGAATCATGCTCAGTGGTGCCGGGTAGGATAGGAATTCTAGGCAAAGGCAGTGGAGACAGCATGTTACCTAGTCAACAGATCACCTTCATCAGTGTTGGAGGATAAGACTCCACAAGAGGTATGGACTGGTAAGAAACCCTCTCTTTCACATCTGAGGGTATTTGGATGTGATGCATATGTACATGTTCCAAAAGAGAAATGAACCAAGTTGGATAGTAAATCTAAAAAGTGCATCTTTATTGGGTATAAGGATGGTTTAAAGGGTTATAGGCTTTGGAACCTAGTAACAAGGAAGGTTGTGTACAGTTGAGATGTGGTGTTAAGAGAGGTAAAAGATGTTATTAAACATGAATTCCAACCAAAGGAAAATGTGAATATAGAGTTTGAGCTTAAGGAGGAACGATTAGACTCTACAACGGAGGAGGAATCAGAAGATGAAGAGCCAAAAACTATGGGTGTGAGAAGATAAATTCGAGAAAGAAGGAAGCCAGAAAGGTATAGTCCATCTGCTTTTTGTTCAAATTTTGCTTTATCTATTACTGATGATGATCCCAGAACTATGAAGGAAGTAGTAGACTCAGAGGATGGCAAACTCTGGAAAGAGGCCATGGTTGATGAAATGGCATCTTTGCACAAAAATGAGGCTTGGGATCTAGTGGAGTTGCCAGTTGGAAGGAAACACATTAGCAGCAAATGGGTGTTCAAGAAGAAGACAAATGCAGAAGGAAAGGTGGAGAAATACAAAGCTCAGTTGGTAGAAAAAGGTTATTCCCAGGTGTTGGGAATTGATTTTGGTGATATTTTTTCTCTTGTTGCCAAGGTAACTT
>APFE030432692.1:5184-26226 GCA_000404065.3 Pinus taeda | reverse complement strand
TCACCAAGGATGTGGTATCAGAAATTTGATACATTTATACAGGGACTTGGCTTCACCATAAGCAAAGCAAATCATTGTGTGTATTTTAAATTAATTGGTGACCGTTTTATTTATCTGGTCTTGTATGTGGATGGTATGTTGTTGTTTGGAAATGACAAAGAATTTATCGAAGATTTGAAGACCCAATTGTCCTCCAAATTTGACATGAAAGATCTTGGTGCTGCAAACTATATTTTGGGCATGGAAATTAAAAGAGACCGGGAAAAGAGGAAGCTCTGGTTAAACCAGAGGAACTATGTCAAGACAATATTGCAGAGGTTTAATATGCAGGATAGTAAACCGGTGAAGGTTCCTATTCATGTAGGTGTGAGGTTATCTGCTGAACAGTGTCCCAAGACACAAGAAGAGGAAGAGGACATGTCTCGTCTTCCATATGCAAGTGCAATCGGTAGCCTGATGTATGAAATGGTCTATACTAGACTAGACAGTGCACATGCAGTGGGAGTATTGAGCAGGTTTATGTCAAAACCAAGAAAAGAGCACTGGACATCAGTGAAGTGGGTTTTTAGGTATTTGCGTGGCACTAGTGATTATGGTTTGTGCTACCAAGGAAGACCAAGATTAGACAAAGTGTTGGATATTAGTGGCTTTGTTGATGCAAACTGGGCTGGAGATATAGATCAAAGAAGATCTACAGGTGGTTATGTGTTTAACGTATTTGGAGGTGTAGTTAGTTGGATGACTAAGAAAAAATCTGTATTGGCACTCTCAACTACAGAGGCAAAATACATGGCAACCACTCATGCAAGTAAGGAAGTAGTTTGGTTTCAGAGATTGTGTTCAAGTATGGGGTTGGTATAAGGAGCTATAAGGATAGACTCTGATAGCCAAAGTGCAATTTTCTTGGCAAAGAACCCTGCATGCCATTCAAAGACAAAGCACATTGTTGTTCAGTATCACTTTGTGAGGGATATGATAGAAGACGAAAAGGTGTTGCTGGTAAAGGTGGACACTTTGAAGAATACTGCAAATGCATTGACAAAGTCTGTGAGCTCTGAGAAGTTCTCTTGTTGTAGAGAAACAATGGGCATTACAGGGCTGGATAAATGGCTAAGATCTCTTGTGGCCCCTTGTGGAAAGAAAACAACAAGTGGGAGAATGTTGGGTTGTGTTATATTCTTTCCAAGACTAGCCCACATAGTTAAATGGGGGTTAGAGGGGGGGCGGAGCCCCCCCCCCTTCATTGTGTCGATTGCATAGCAATGGGGTCACAGGGGGTTTGAAGGGTGTAGGTAACCCGCCTCTATGGGGTCTGAGGTAGCATCCTAGAAAATTTTGTTTTTTGGACCCTATATTAGGTTGGACGGACCTACCGATGGTTTTGTGCATGTTTTTCGCACATGGTTTTGGATGCGATGGTTTCGGTCCAGGTTTTGGACGCGATGGTTTTCGTTCCATGGTATTGGATGCTTCAGCATGTATTAATATGTATTGTAACATTGAAAGGAACATAATGAAAAATCAAGCAGTAGTCTCAGTTTTGGGATCCAAGGGAAAATCTTTGTGTATATGTGTTTTATGTGTTATGCTCTCGCATTGTTTATATTCTGTGTTTTAGAATTCGTATGCAAGTAATTTTTGTACGGGGTTAAAACCTACATTATGTAGGCTATGCCTAAAAAAAAGGGAGGTGAAAAAAATAAGCATTGAAAATGATCAAAAATGGGGCATTAGTGTCTTTTCCTTTAGGATAGATGGATTAAAGGATAATTTTTAGTTTGGAATAGATTCACTTGGTCAAGGAGGCCTTGAAAATAACTTCGCATGGAATTAGGGCATGAGGGAAGAAACATCAAGGTATTTACACTTCAATTTGCAATATTTTATGACTTATCAAGATAAAATTTGACACAAATTATCTCTAGGAACATTCACTCATTCATATATGGCCCATGACATGATGCAACACTATGAAATATCAAATTCCCACAATTTCGCATAAGAAAAGCAGTAAATTTTATCTTAGTACAATGAAAAATCCCAACAACATGCATGTGAGAAAAGTAAATAACAAGAATAGCATTAAGAGAGCACTTACGTGTGAGAAAGAGCATATCCAATCATCAAGATATGTTGATAGAAGATCTCCAAGACAAAATGAAAAAGATCCAAACATCAAAATTTATCCATTCATCCAAACTCGTTCTCCAAGAAGGATAGAGTAATTGTCACAAGAGGAGATAATCTAATCCAAGTGATGATGATAAAAATGATTCATCTCACTTCTATTTATACATTATCTAATGAATTCGATTTAGCTAATTTGGCCTAATTTAGCCCCTAAAATAAAATAATGTGAATAATAACAAAACTTTTGGTGACAAGCCCACCAAATATATCAATAATGTAAATATAAGACTCTCAAGAGGATCGAATGATCAATAAAGTGAGTAGTTAGGCCTTTGAGGAGGCCTAATTAAGTCCAAGAGGTGTCATGATTCCAGAAATTGACTCCAAACATAGTGGACAAAAGGTTGACCTCTTATTTTCCAAGTAAGAACCTATGGTGCTCCCAAATGGGTGTGGGGGCACAGGGACATCCTCATGGGTCTCCAAATCGATCAAATATGTCTGTAGACCATCTGTAAGGGCTAAAGTAATGACATAAGACATCCCTCTACAACAGGAGGCACCTTGGTACATCTGCCAAGTGTATGATGCAACTGTGGAGCCAACTAGGCATGGTGGACCAGGTGCATCATCCTCATCCAAAAGGTGGAACACGAGAAATCAATGAATGTTGTTGGGGATCCACAAAGTAATATATGATATGGTGGAGTCTCATCGCTCTCAACTGTCACCTTACAAGTGCCAATGTGGCCCTATAGAGGGATAGGACCCCATATAGGGAGACCAATCCCCAAATGGAGACCCACCTGCAATCTCACATAAAATCCAATGTGCCCCTTTTCCCTCCAATACAACCAGTAATTAAAATTAATTAAGCTTACAAGTCATGGGATCAATGGGGCACCTCATGGTGGCATGCCCTTCCATAGTGGGATTTGGCATGTACAAGTGTCTCCAATATCAATAGGGGGTTAATCAAGGACTCTATTAGGTGGTTTCAACCTTTAAATGGGTTGGCATGTCCATGGTACATCCTTTAATTGGTAGGTGGAAAAATATATAATAATGGAATGAAGTGGGGATCAGGGGAATCATCGAGACCACATGTTAAGTTATAAGGGTATCTATAATAAGGGAAGCCCACACTTGGGTATATGAGTGTAAAAGGGAGAAAATCATGGTACATGAGTTACCCCAACCTTTTCTTTTACACCCTTAATCATACATCTTTTACCTTTGATTATTTTTTTCATAACTGCTCGGGGCTCCAGGGAATGGAGAACATGATGTGTAATATGCAGCAATGGATACCCCCTTGAGGTGGGTCATTGCACACTAGGGGTTGGGACAATCATGGGTTCCTTAATTATGGAAGGGGCTCATCTAGGGCCCGTAGGAACTAGTGTGATGGCCCTATTGGAAATACTGAGAGGGGGGGTGAATCAGTATTCCTTTTCAATTGTTATTTTTACCAATTAAATCATTTATATTTAGAACACAAAATGAACAATAGGAATAAATGATTTTATTAATATAATCTTTACAATAAATCAGATACAATATATATAAGGTTCCAACCAATTGCCAAGCACGAACTTGGACTTTTTGTAAGGCACCAACCATGGATTTAGGAGCACCAAATACAAGGACACCAATGCTTCCAATTTTGAGGCACCAACCCCAAGGGCTGTGACCCTGTCTTGTCGAGGTATGTTTGGTAGTATTACACTGCTCTCAAAATCTTCTTCACTGTGTTCTATCAATCTACAGCTTCACTGCTACATCAATGACAACCCACCTTCGTATGAAGGAGACTTCACAATTCTTCATATTTCCCAACAGAGTCTGCAAAGTTTACCTCATGATGATTTCAACAATGCATCATCATCTTCAAGATCTACTAATACTTATTAACAATATATCTACGCTAGGCCTCAATGTATTTTCAAAAGCAACTCTGTTTCGACCACCTATTCTTACTGTCACAGTAACTGCTTCGGGAGTGAGGCTTCAGGAGTAACTGCTTCAAGAATGAATTCTTCAAAGGAGTGATTGTCATAGTTTCATATTGTGCATTCAATTAAAAAACAACCTTGCGCTGTTTATACTCAAATAATCTTCTTAGATCTACAGAGCATCCTTTTTAATTGTTCTCTGAAATCACTACAAAACACAAGTCCGAGCTTTTCAATAAATAACCCAGTCAATAGAATGCTTGACGTTTGGTTTCCTTCATCTTCCGCTAAACCCTTCGTCTTCCTTCTTCGCTCGTGCTTTGGCTTCCTTTCTTCGCTCACTTGACCTTCTTCGCTCGCTTGATCTTCAGCTTCCTCTACACTCACTTGACCTTTCGGCTTCCTTCTTTTCTTGCTTGATCTTTGGCTTCCTCTGTCTCTTCGAGTTTACCAATACTCAAAAAGACACGTTCATTTGGAAGAGAGCTTGACTTATGATGTCGCAAATTAAAATTGTATCAGAGAGGCCCTTTCATCCATTGACTTAATTATTCACAGAAATCGCATCACAAGAGAGGTTATACCCATATTGGAGATCCCACGTGCCACATCATTCCTTTAATCCCGAAATCACAACTTTCATGAAAATCGGAGGTTTTACAAGTGTGCTCTATCCTCCGATATCAACATCATCGATATTCACATATCAACATAGTTAAAACCATATAATGGTTGGTCCCACCGGCCACATCATCACCTTAATCGCAATCATAATTTTCGGATGTTTGCACATAACATAGTGATTCCACTACTTCTAACAGAGCGGATGCGATACGATCTTAAGCAGTTGTTAATAAACTCGTCTAGCCCACAACCTTATCGCAATCAGTGGTTTTCCATCATTACATCTCTTCAAGACTTGCAATATGCGACAGATGTGATATTCCAATAAGCTTCTTTTGATAATTCAATTGGGTCCACAACTTTATCACAAACGACGGTTTTAACATGTCATACCTTTTGAAATTTGCGATTCAATGGATGTGATATTACATTAAGTTATGTCATAGTGGTGCAATCGGGTCCACCATAATATCACAATCGCAGTTTTTACTATGACATCCATTTATGAATTGCGATATGAAAGTTCTGATACAGCGGATGCGATATTACAATAGGGCGTGTTATAATGGAGTAATCGGGTCCATAATAATATCGTGATCAAAGGTTTTAACGTGACAAGGCTTTAAACACTCGCAGTATGGCAGATGTGATATTTCTTTAAGATGTATTATAATGGTGCAGCGGATCCACTATGTTATTGAAATCTATGGTTTGCGAGACTTCGACTCGCAAATGGATTAAAAATGGCCTTAACCCCTGCAGTTGACAATGATATAAGGGTTGACTGTGAGATCGAAGGCTAGGATTGAGTGCGCGACTTCAGCCATGATCAAGGAAGTTTGTACTTTCCTATCCCTACTCTTCTAATATATTAACTCCTCTAATACTCTGTAATACTCCTCCAATATGTTAACTCCTCTAATGTTTCTCCAGTATTTCATGTGATATTACTGTTAACTCCTCTGTTAACACTGTTTATGCACCTATGCCGATGTGTTCCTCTTTGCTTCTCGTGGTTTCCAATGACCCCTTCCTCTTATGCTTTGGCTTCATGATGGATTTTCTCCTTAGAGTCTTGCTCCTGTTTCTTCATGGATCTGCTCTGCTCCTCCTGGCTTCATATCATCATTTAGTGTCGTAGAATATTGCCATATTGACATCAATGACAATCTAGATCAACAATCTTCCCCTTTGTCATTGATGGCAATATTCTTCTTCTCTCCCCCTTTAATATCAATGGCAAAGTAGTGCTCAGGGACTCCCCTTATCGAATTATTCCCCTTTTTACTCAAGATAGAAGGATTGATGCCTTAACATCAACTAGCACATTATCCCTTCTTCATGTATAAAAAATACTTTATCATGGCTTCAACAATGCTTAAAGATGTTCCACTTCAATGCTTCCAAACAGATTCCAAATAGCCACACACCAAATGTTCAAGTCCAAGTTGTAATGCTTCAATCCATATTATGTTGTCTCCACAGTCGAAATTAAGAGGCCTTCATAGTCCGAATCAAGAGAAAAATGCCATTGAAATTGTCTTTCTTGCTATCTCTCTTCAGATCCAAGTTCCTTTGTATCTCTGTGATACTCCTTAAGTCACTGGTCTATATTCAACTGCGCAACATTCTCCTTTCTATAGTCCTTTTGATGAGCCATATTTTCCTTGTGTTCTTGTAAACGTCTCTGCAAGTTATCTCCACTAGCAGATTTTGATATCCAATCTGTGACTGCCTTTTAAATTCTTTTTACTGATTGATATCTTTTTGCTATGCTTCAGTTTTGTTAGATGATGCCAACTACTCTTGCTTCAAGCTCCTTTTCCAGATGTGTTTGTTTGTTTGAAGGTTTTTGTTGAGTGATAAAAAGGTGTCTTTTAATCCCTATTTATCCGACATTAATTATCAATCCAAGCACAATTTTTTATCTCAAGAGTGTACTCAGTCTGAGGCAGTCACTTGTTCAAGAGTAATGTTTGTAGTATAGTGCTTGCAAAATTAAATGAATGCTGGAAACAAAATCTAATTGTAACGGCAAGAAACTTAAATGCTCTGTAACTAAATCGTTTATTCAACAACCATCAGTGGTGGATTCAGTAATGATAACTCTTTCCCCTGTAAACTGATCTAAATGAAAATAAAAAACAGACAAGATCTCCAATCTAAGAACTTAGACAACAATAGTCAATGTTCATTATAGTTGTAGATCTTTCTATTAAAGCAAATACTGGAAGCAACAATTTGATGAGTAGAAAAGGAACAACAACTAAATCTATTGAAAAGGTCGAATAACAAGGCTTAATCTACATAAATGAATTGAGCAGCAATCTTAACCAAAATGAATAGAACGGCAATATTTAACTAATAAAGGAAGAACAAACCTATTTAAGTGTAAACACACAGTGACTATAGAGTAATTGAATCAGTAATTTTATTCTAGCATAATGGACATCAACCACCGGTATAAAGGAACAACAATTGCAGTTATAATTGAACGGTAGTTAAATGAACAGCAATCACAACTGTAAATGAACCGTAGTTAAATGAACATCAATTGCAACTGTAAATGAACAGCAGAATCCGAAAGACAGTGCAATATTTTTTTAGAATGAACAACATGATATTTTAAGTTGTGAATAATAATCTTGCTATCCAATTACCATTTCAATATAGCAAAGCAATTCAGTGAAATGTTTAGAAATAGAAGACTACCAAATAAATCAAGTTAAGGAAATCAAACCACACATGACTGTAATTGTAAAGTAATGATACAAGAAGCAAGTGGATCCACTAGGGTCGGTCCCTTAGCCACCAAGGAAGCACTATTGCGTTTACTCAGGGATCAGATAATGGAATAGAACCTAAGTTGTATATTAATCATATACAACAAAGTTAGAGCTATCTCTCTTCAAAGAGAGTCGATGGTAAAAGTTGAGATTCAATAGTAAATTCTACAAATTGATAATAATATCCCCCCCCCGGGCTACTAGCACTGTCTCTTTAGAATGGCCAAGCGGAAGTATCAAGAGTACAGATAAGTCTTGAAGCAGCGATCCCTCAAGATCAAAGGATCCTGAGGGATTCACTATATGTTTGATCTCCAGTTTATCGTTTTGTCTTCTTACGCTGACGCCGCGTTTTCTCTTCTTTTTCCTAGACCATGCGCTCCGATCTTAAACTCCTAGTCTAGATTCGGCTTCCTATCGAAGGGACAGCAGTTGCTTCTACTTTGTCTTTTCCTCCCGAATAGTGGTTTTCTATTTCCTTCACTTTCTATATAGAAAAAGACAATAATTAGTTATTTTGTGTCAATCACAAATCTCCTTAATTCTATCATAATTCTTTAGCATATTACCATCTTAGAATGTAAGGGAGTTATTATTCCAAGGAAAAGATAAAGAAATAAATGGTAAATACATACGCTTTCCAATGCTCAACACACCCCCCCTACTTACCCTTTTTCACGCCCTCATGAAAACATTGTAATTTACATGTAAGGCAATTAGGGAATAGGCTGGAGAGGGATTTTCATGAAGTGGTCTAAAACCATGAGGTGTAGCTAAAACTTCAAAAATATGCCCTATCTAGCCTTCAGGCAATTCATATAGGGCCTTATACCCTGCTACAAGATACCAGATAATTGGACTTCGAAACCTACAACCTAGCTAATACGGACCTTCTCTCAAGATGAGGTTACTATATGTAACCAGGCGATCAACAACTAACTTAAAATTTTCGTAATTGAATGGCTCTCTATCCTACACATTCCAATTGGAAGTCTTCCATCGGAGTTTAGCTGTTGTTATGGAAAAGTCTTTGATGGATAGGAAGTATGATACCCCTTATTGGACAACTTCTTTGTGAATGGGTCCTAATGTCTGGATCACACCCTCCTTTCTCATTAAGCTTCTATGCTTATGCCACAGTTGTAATGGGTTTTTCGGTTCACCCCTTACCCAAAGGTCTAACCCGTTTTCTTGTCTCTGGAAGGTGTTATAGGCCTTAAGCCACTTTATCTGGTTAACAGCAAAAGAGATGAATGCCTGAAACTGGATATCACCGACAAGAGGATTGGGATTCTTTTCCGTTTCATCCTCCAACACAAAATTATGCAAATAAAACTCACATAGAAATCACTGGACTTTCACCCCATAATGTTTACAGCAGTTTATAAAATCATCAATAGTTTTTAACTCTATAGGCACCCCTACCTTGACAACCTTAATTTTTAACTTTAAATACCTTTCTATAAAAAACAAAGCATAATTTTTGGTAGGTGCCCTACATGCTAGAACATCAGTATATAGAGAACAGAGGGTATCCATTCGACTTATGACTGAGTTTATCTTATTTGTTACCTTTTCAACTTTTTCCTCTACCTTTCGACATCTATCGAAGGCCTCATTCTCCGATGAATTGATGTTATTTACTTATTGCTATAACTTTTGATATTTCTCCTAAGGAATAGTTTCTTCTGTGAGCTTTTCTATAGTTTGTTGGGCTTGTGCCAGATCCTCTTGAAGTCTTACTATCCTAGGATCATTGTCCAAAAAAACATCTTTAGTTTGAAGATCTACCTAGATATTCTTATTGCGACATCTGGTTTCCTCAATCTGTGTTTCTTTGTCATGAATTGTCCAGTTGGTCGTGATGCTAGAGGACAATGCCTCTATCTGGACATCCTTATTACAGACTGGTGTGTCTTCTGTTTGGGCCTCTGTGTTTGTAACAACTAAATTTTATTCCTTATTGTTCCTAATGGATATGGGCTCGGTTTGAGTCCCCTTGGCCTTTATTTTCTGGGGTTTCGTTTGGGTGGCTGCATCCATTGTTCTTGTGGTTCTTTTTGAGATTGTCCCCATTTTTAGGACCCTTATTTGTTGTCTGAGTTGTTTTACTACATTTAGTAGCCTTTGTTATTCCTTTCGCATCCTTTTGATTCATTCGCCTTCTTCTTCGAAGGAACAATTTTTTCTTTTCTTGGGTCTGGGCTTTGTTCTTCAAGGATTGTGCCCTCACCCTGGCTTATTTCCATATTTTTTGTTTGAAACACTTCTTTAATGTTCTTTTCCTCATGATTATGTTTCTCAGGGGAGGTAACCCTCGTTTCATCTGCTATTTCTTGGATGGCTTCTGCTTCTACTTCTTCTTCATCATTCATCTCCTCAGATGCACTCGTACTGTGAGCAGAGTGTTCCTGTGATGGTCCTGCCTCAATATCGAGGTTGAGTGGGCTGTGGGGCTCGATATACTCACCCATATTGGCCAAAATTTGGGCCAATTCATCTTCTTGCAGAGGGTTTTGTAATGGACTTTCGCTGGGTGGCTCTGCTTCCTCCCCTTCTTCCTCGCCGGAGTGCTCAGTTTCTTCTTCCGGTTCCTCTTCCATATTTTCTTCTAAGTCTTCTTCTTCGTTTTCCCCTCCTTCAAGTTGTGGGGGTTGCTCATCCTCAGAGTCATATATATCTAAGGGTTGGCTACTATTATCTTGGGGAATTCCCAACATTCCCCTGCTTCTCCCCAATCTGGCGGACTGTCTGCATTTCTGCGGTCTAATTGATGTGCTAGTAGTTCTTTTTCATTTTGGAGCTGATAAGGCCAATCCCCCATCTATTGAGAATACCAATTCTTCCCAACTAATCTGCTGTTGAGCGAGACTATAACTGACTATTAGCCGTATTAAGCCTTGATGACTTACTACCATCTTTGTATGATGATATTTCCTTATGCTTCGAATAGCATCATGCAATAAAAAATTTAAATATGTGGGCAAATTTACAGCACATTTTTGTTTTAATATTGCTAATAATTTGAGATGGTGTGGTCTTACCACATCCTTTCTCCCATCGCATGTGATGTAGCTTTGCACAATTCTAGCTAATTCTGCCCATGGTTCTCCCGGGGTTGCAGGTAGAAATCCTTTTCCTTTGATAGTAAGGTTCTATCCTTTATCCCAGAAGATGGCTATGGGGTCTTGAAGTCTCACTTTTTCTAGGTCCATACTGGTCCAACAGCTAGTAGTCCCAATACTTTAGCAATTACTACATTTGTTACTGTTATTTGCCTCCCCCTCACCATGGAACGATCTTCCTGCAAATTTGGAAGAAATTCGATGGCTATCATTTCATGAGACTGTTGTATTTGGTTAAGGTAGGCAATCCATCCTGCTATCACTAGAATTTCATGTGCAACATTAAAGATTATTAACACTTGTGGTTCGATGCATATTGATTTGCCTCCCATTTTGTTCAAGCTTAGCACACTGTTAATTTTTACAGAGCAAAAACACAAAAATGACAATGGAACAACAAGGTGCATATTGGGAAATATCAATACCGTTAAACTTGTTATTTCTGAGTTCTAATGGAGTCATAGTACATCCAAATAGGGAGTTGACATGTATGCTGATGTATTCTGGAGGTCACCCGTGCCCCCTGAAATGTGATAGGTCATCCTCGACCGGCAAATAAAGGAGCAGCGTGTTGGACTGCAGTCGTACAGTAAAAAGGAAAGGAACATCGTATATATCCATGACACGATTACAAAAAGCAGTGGATTACTGAATCGAGGCTTATGATGGAAATCACGAATAGATATGGAAATGCTATGAAATGATGCAAAAAATAGGGGAGAGGACAGTTGACATAAGTAAAAATGCTTATGCGGTCATTATCCACTTTAACCATTATGATTGATTTATAAACGATTTTTCATGTATAAGAGGTTCGAAAGGGTTATATAACATAATCTCATATGAAATCAAGATAAAGATATAAGAAAAGGGTTTATAATGACTATTGGTGTATGAAAAGTATGACTTCAATACCATCAGTAGAGCTCTGTTGCCCACAGGTGTTTATAACCTTAAAAAAGTTGTTTGTTTCACCCTTGGAACCATAGTCCTTTATGTATACCTAGGAAAGTGTTGTGCGATGTCAGAATGGAGGCCATTGTGTTGGCTTGGTAACCAGATGAATCACAATGCCTTTCACCAGAAAGGAGTGAAAGGTGGGCAGGCCAGCTCGTGATGAGACCTCCTATTCCAAGGACTTTTTTATTTTTCTTGATATGCCTCTTGGATCATATCCCTGGTGTGGTGGTCATATTGGGAATGCCACTTCACTACTTCCTTATCATCATGGTAGGTTGGCTCTTGATGAGACCCCCTATCCTTCATCTAAAAAATCATGTCAGTAATCATATAGATATATATTTTTCTCTTTTCTTTTTCTTTTATATAGCACTTTCCTATTTATATACAGAGGATGGCTCAACACTCCTTAAGAGTAGGGATGGTGGAAGAAGTCTAAACATCTCAATAGAGGAAAATATGCCCTTATTCTTATTTAATAATAATGATCAAAGATAATTATGAAGATTAACAAAGAACCAAGATGATAAAAATAATCAATCAAATTGGTTTTAGTGAAAATAAAGACAACTAAGTGATATAAATAGTTGTGTCATTTCCTCTTTTTTCTTATCAATACAAAGCAATTTCTCTAGAGATAACGATTTTTCTTTGGTTTGTTAATTTCAGTATCCTCTAGTTTTTGTGTTCTTGCATGAATGTATACATGTGCCTTAAAGGGATCATAAATAGTGAACCATCATTCACAAAATCCTCTAAATGATGTTCTTTAAGAAACACACACGCACACGAGAAAAATACTAAAAAAGTGTTGTTCCTTAGATGGAATAGTTATTGTTCCTTAAGAGGGACAACAAAAGGAACATATGCATGCAAAATCATGGTTCCTTTAAGAGGAACAACAAACAAAAGAAAAAAATACACTCGAAACTGATGTTCCTTAAGAGGAACAGCAGTTGTTCCTTAAACGGAACAACAAATAAAGAAATCGGGAAATAAAATATCGATCCTTTGGCGGAACAGCCTAAGATCCTCTAAAATCGAAACTTCTATTTCTTCAGAAAGAATTGGCAGAAAGAAAAAAAATGTGAAGGAGGGTTGTTCCTTTAAAAGGAATGACAAAACAATCTGGCGGAAGTGTTGTTCTTTCGGAAAGGAACGACAAAATAATCTGGCGGAAGTGTTGTTCCTTCAAAAAGGAACAACAAAAATGTGGAAATTCTATTCCTTTAGAAAGGAACAACAAAATGAAAAAATGTTGTTCCTTCGGAAAGGAACAACAAAATGCGAAAGTGTTGTTCCTTCGAAAAAGAACAGCAAAAATGCGGAAATGTTGTTCCTTCGGAAAGGAACAAAAAAATGCGAAAGTGTTGTTCCTTCGGAAATGAACAACAAAAATACGGAAATGTTGTTCCTTCGGAAAGGAAAAGCAAAATGCGAAAGTGTTGTTCCTTCGGAAAGGAACAACAAAAGTGCGGAAATATTGTTCCTTCGGAAAGGAACAGCAAAAGTGCGGAAATGTTGTCCCTTTGGAAAGGAACAGCAAAATGCGAAAGTGTTGTTCCTTCGGAAAGGAAAAACAAAAGTGTGGAAATGTTGTCCCTTTGGAAAGGAACAAAAAAATGTGAAAGTGTTGTTCCTTCAGAAAGGAACATCAAAAGTGAGGAAATGTTGTTCCTTCGGAAAGGAACAACAAAATGTGAAAGTGTTGTTCCTTTGGAAAGGAACAACAAAAATGCGGAAATATTGTTCCTTCGGAAAGGAACAACAAAATGGGAAAGTGTTGTTCCTTCGGAAAGGAACAACAAAAGTGTGGAAATGTTGTTTCTTCGGAAAAGAACAACAAAATGCGAAAGTGTTATTCCTTCGGAAAGGAACAGAAAAAATGCGGAAATGTTGTTCCTTCGAAAAGGAATAGAAAAATGCGAAAGTGTTGTTCCTTCGGAAAGGAACAGCAAAAATGCGGAAATGTTGTTCCTTCGAAAAGGAACGCAAAATCCAAAAGTGTTGTTCCTTCGGAAAGGAACAGCAAAAATGTGGAAATGATGTTCCTTCATAAAGGAACAACAAAAAAATAAAAATAAAATGCAAAAATGTTAAAATCTGTACATAAAGTAGTTTATGCGAGCAGAAAAGAAAAACTTATGTACAAAGTTTAAGAACAATGGGATTATTTAGTGAACCAATGCCGAGGAAGGATTATTTTCCTCAGCAAGAATCTGCATATCAAAATCTTCCCATAGCTGTTGGTAAAAGGATTTCTGAGTAAGCGGTTTATGGTACAGTCGCACTCGGTGACCATTTTCTTTAAAGGTATGTCTAGATCCATCAATAGTAGTCAAAGTAATGGTGCCATTATCATGCACTTTCTATATTTCATACGGTCCAAGCCATCGAGTTTGAATTTTTCCTGGAAAATCCTGAAACCTGGAATCGTATAGGAGTGCCCAATCTCCTTCATGGAAGATTTTCTTTTTGATCAGGACATTGTGCCATTTTGCTCTCTGTTGTTGAATTAATGTAGTGCGTTGAAGAGCCAAGAGCCTAATTTCATCTAGCTCGTTGATTTGTTGTATTCTGATAGTCTGGTCCTCACTTAAATTCAAACTGATCTCATGTGTTGTTCTTAATGTTTGTATTTTGAACTCCATTGGAAATATGGGTTATTTTCCAAATACTAGCTGATATGGTGAATAGCTAGTGGTATTTCTCCACGTTGTTTGGTATGCCCACAAGGCTTCAGGTAATCTTGAAGCCCAGTCGCATCTGTGTGATGCAATTGTTTTTGTAAGTATTGCCTCTATCACCTTATTCGTGCTCTCCACTTGGCCATTTTCCCGTGGGTGATACAGAGTGGTAATTTGTGCTGAATGTGATAATTTTTTAATGTTGCAGTGATTTTATTACCTACAAACTGTGGTCCTCTGTCCGTGATTATGTCCCTCGAGAGGCCATATCGCAAAAATATTTGGAACAGGAAATGAATCACAAAGTCTTCTGTAGCTCTTGGAAGTGCCTCTGCTTCAACCCATTTGGTAACATACTCTTGCTACTAGAATATATGTTTTCTAAATTGATTATGGGTTGATCGGACCAACAAAATTGAGCACCCAATGCTCAAATGGTTCAATTACTAACTATGGGTTTAAAGGCATTTCGTCGAACTGTCCAGGGCGACCTGCTCTTTGGAAACTGTCACAGGCCTGAACAAGTTTCTTAGCGTCTTTTAAACCTTGTGACCAGTCCTGCGATCTATGAAATGTCTGCCACAAGGTCCGTCATGACAAGCTTTCAGAATGTCAAATATTTCATCTTCACGGATGCATCTTTTGATGTGCATATCTATCCCTGTATGAAATAGGTAGCCCCCAATCCAAGAAAATTGGGTACTACATTGCACAATATGTTTTCGTTCATTGGGGGTTAGATGCTTTGGTAATTTACCTACTGCTAAATAATTTGCAACATTAGCATACCAGGGTGTGTTGTGGAGGTAAATCCCCTCTGCGGACAGAGGCGATCCCTACTAGCCCAAATGGGTCTAGCAACAATCACACAACGCTATCACGCAGGTTCCTAATTGCAAATTAAAGACCGATGATGAGGGCCTACCTGGATTCCAACGCTAGTACTTGTAAAAGAGTCGACGCTCCCGTTCCTTTGCTCCGGCTGGTCACGATCCCCACTATCCCCGTGAACGGACACCTGCACATGCAAAGAACGACACAAGTAAAATCCAATAGATGCAACTATATATCAGTCAGAAAGGATATAACTCAATCATCATTACAAGAGACAATAAGAGTGGAACCATAATGATAGTCGTTTATTATTGATAAACAAAGAAGAATACAACCATAGTTCTGATGTCAAATCCTCCTTTGGTTGGGTGATCAGAAGCACATGCCTTGCAAAGCTTGTTGGGAATGGGAAACAAGCCTCTCTCTCCTTGGTTACTTGGACAAGAATATCCTCACTTTAGATTTAGCCTTATGGGAATGAAGAAGGCTTCTTGCAGCATGAACTTAGCAATTCTCAGACTTTGGGACTTCAAAACTAGCACTCAGAACTAGCTTGTCAAAGGCAAAAAGACAAGCTTTTATAGATAGAGGAGAAGGAGTTAAGATGATCCACAATATTCATGGGATTGGCTTTATCACTAAGAATCTTCCATGAGAAGGTGGCAAACAACTTCCCTTCTATGGAGATTCGAAGCCAAACTAAACCAACTCAAGATGGATTCGGTTTATGAGTGGGTTAGGAAGAACCTTCGAAGGTTTGTTTGTTAAAAACATTACCCAAATTGGCTGGCGCGAGTACGACTCTGAGACAGAGCGCCAGCTGGCGTGCCCTCTTTGGAGGATTTCCCCCATTGGCGTGAGTGATAAACAGTGAAACCGCGCCAATGGAAAAAGGGCTATTTTTATGGGTATTTTGTAGAAGGTGTCTTCAGGGCATATGAAATTCATGTCTAGGGGAATATAATGCAAGTGTTTCCAGGTCATGTCACTTCTCACAGGTCCTGGAATGAGTCCTCCAAGATGCGGGAGAAGGGGTAACAAGGACGGTGACAAATTGTTGTGTAACAGGGTGTCTTGACAAAAACAGCAAACAAATGTTCATCTGGAAATTGATCTTCGACTGTAGTTGCATCTGCTGGCTTCGATATTCGTGAGAGAAAATCATCTACATGATTCTATTTGCTAGGGCGATCTTTTATTGTGATATCAAATTGCTGCAATAAAATCAACCATCTTGTTACTCTATCGTTTGTAACAAGTTTATTTTCTAAGTATTTTATGGCAGAGTGATCTGTATATAAAACAACAAGATATCCAGTGATATAATGCCTAAATGTATTTACAGCATGTATTACAGCTAAAAACGCTTTTTCAGTTACGGTATAGTTTAGCTCAATAGGATACAATTTTTTGCTAATATAATAGATTGCATATGCTTTTTTGTCTTCTTCCTGCCCAAGGACTGCTCCAATAACTGTGTCTAAAGCATCCGATGAAATTTGAAATGGCAGACCCCAATTTGGGCCTCTGAGCACTGGGGCTGTTGGCACAAGCTTTTTTCAGATTCTCAAAAGCACCATCGCATTTATCTGTCCAAATAAAATCAACATTCCCTATCAGTACATATAGAGGTGTAGCTATTTGAGAAAAATGCTCTATGAATCTCCTATAATAACCAGAAAATACTAGAAAACTGCGTACCTCTGTCTGTGTGGTAGGAGTAGGTATTAAAAAAATTATTTAAATTTTGGTCGGATCTACCTGTATTCCAGCTGCTGAGATATAATGACCTAGGATGAGCCCTTCGGTCATCATCATATAACACTTTTCATGGCTCAAGCAGAGCCTAGTGGCAATACATCATTGCAGCACCTTTCCAATGTGTCTAGTGTTGGCTCAAAACCATCTGCATATGGTGTGAAATCATCCATATATACTTTGAGCCCTTCATTTATTAAATCTAAAAAGATGCTGAGGATGGCCCTCTGAAATGTGGCAGGGGCATTTTATAGGCCAAAGGGTAAGACTCTGTAAGCAAATGTTCCCCAAGGATAGGTAAAAGTAGTTTTATCCTGGCCTTCAGGGGCGATCTGAATCTGATTGTATCCACTGAAGCCATCCAAGAAAGAAAAGAATTTATTTCCTGCTAATGTGTCTAATACCTGATCAATGAATGGAAGGGGAAAGTGGTCTTTCTATGTTGCTTTATTTAATTCTCTGTAATCTACACAAACACTCCATTTTCCATTCTTCTTTGGCAGCACTACTAGTGGAGAGACCCACTTGCTATCAGAAATTGGATAAATAATGTTTACATCTAAAAAAATTTGTAACTCATCTTTCACAATATCTTTCAGGTGAGGGTTGAGTCTCCGTTGGGGTTTGCGAACGGGTCTAGCATCCCTTTCTGTATAAATGTGGTGCGTACACAACTGGGGATCAATTCCCTTCACGTCCAAATAATCCCATGCAAAAGCTTCCTTATATTTTCTCAGTAGTTGGACCAGCTTTTCTTCTTGTTCAGGAGTCAGATTTTTGTTAATGTTCAAGGTTTTTCGTGGCTCAATCTCTATAGTTTTGTTGTTTGAAACAGAGGTAGTAGGTATTGATTCATGAGTGTCTTTGAGGGGATCTTCTTCTAGCTCATTGTCAAATGCTGCCTCTATCATGTGACATTGTACATGGGATCTAGATTCGGGTTGGTTAATGAAGTTGTTAATAACATCATCCTCTGTTTGGTCTTTAAAATCAAGGGCGTCTTCTATGGTTAATGGGGACCTAATGTTTTCTGTGAGGTATGATACAGGTTGTTTGTTATTTTTCATTATGGTTAAACTTGGTTGGGCTGGAGGGTATAGGGCTAGATTCTTGATATTACTCCCTCTAGTTATAGCCATACTGCCTTGTCAATAGCCAATGTAAGCATCAACAGTTGTAAGCCAAGGTCTACCTAAGGTTAAAGGGTGTCCATCGAGTCGGTTTCTGGGGTTGATTATCAGAAAGTCGGCAGGGTATTCCCAAGAATCTACGGATACCATTACATCGTGTAGTGTATCTTCTGGCCTAACTACTGATTGGTCAGCCAGTTCCAATAAGGTGGAGGTTGGTTCCACTGATCTAATGCTAAGTTTTTGACAAGTGGTGGTTGTTAAAATATTAATTGCAGCCCCTAAATCAACTAATGCATTTGAAAAGGTTTGTCCATTGATTTTCACCGTCACTATAGGATTCCCTAGGTATTTATATTTGATAGGTGCTTCTCTTCCTGATAACAGATCAGATAGGGTGCCAACTACTTGGACAGTTGGGTTAGTTGTTATTCTCCTCTTTGGCTTTATTATACATAACTCTTTGATGGTTTTTTCATATATTGGGATAGCTTGGATAGCTTGGAGGAGCGGGATTTGTATACACAAATTTCTTAGTTCTCCCAGAAGATCAAAATCAGGATGTTCTATAGGGTGTGGTATGATTAATCGTTCTGGGAATGGGGGAGAAGACATGGGTGCTTGTTCATGAATTTGTTGTCTGACCACATCCTCTTCTTGTAGTGGTTGTTCTGCAAGTAACTGATTTTCAACTTGAGCATTTTTATCTCCCTCAGTTTCTATTATGTGCCCAAACCTTAATTGAAGCTCATTGCACTCCCTTATGTTGGTTTCTAGTTCCAGTGTTTCAATTATTTGAACAGATTGAACTAGTATGTTATTAGGGTTCGGGTTAGGTTAGGTTGGGAGTTGCGGTCTTAAGTTGGATTGGGGATTTTGTTGTAGTGTATATGGCGTTGGCAGTGTGGGTTGAGGGAGAGGGATGGTTCCAGCTGGCTGATTCATCAGTGTCTGCTGGAGTGGAAGAGGACCATCGTGTTGGATATGCATTGTTTTGCCAACATGGTGGGGAGTAGGGAAAGTTTGGCCAATTAGTTTGGCTTGTTTGATTTGTCCATGGTGATGAAGGAAATGGTTGTTGTGACCATATTGGGAAGGGTGGATGATTTTTCTACATTGTATTATATTTCTGAGCATGATATTGTGGAGGTTGGAAATAAGAAGATGGATCAGAGGGCATACTTGGTTCTCGTGGCTGCCATTGACGACACTGTTTGAGTAAGCACGTTGGTTTTGATTCTTCTTTCGCTTCTTTGTACACTACTTTCAAACCTGGGAGTGAGGGGCAGTTCTCTATGGAGTGATCTTTTGTACAAATAGCGCAGACTTGAACTGCATCCAATGGGCACTCTTTATGGTTGTGTTTCTTTCTGCATCTAGGGCAGAATATTGCTAGGTTTTTCTCTGCTTCTGCTTGTTTCTGTTTAGCTTGCATAATATCAAGTTGTGTTGTCAGAGTCCCCAATATATCAGTTTTGAAATTCTCCAGTAAATTCCTGTTTTTTGTGCGGGTTACTCCTCCACCGGAGATCTTGTTGTCCCTTTTGAGCATGTCACGTTCTGTTGGTTTTAGCCTTGTACTACCTCTGGAACTCCTGATACATAAATCAATAATGTCAGCAAAATTTTCTTGATAGATGTCACCGTTTCCCATAATATTTAATGTTTCAACCCATTGTTCCTTCATCCCTTTAATTAATTTCGTTTTAACACATTGTCAGGTAAGGGTAATGATGCATAAGGAGATCTCTGAATATTATTTTGAAAACGCTCAACATATTCCTCCAATGTTTCATTAGGTCTGACTATCATTTGAAATATTTCATCCTTTAATTATCTAGACCTACAATAATCCTGATATTTCTTTAGAAAAGAACCTTTCATCTTATCCCAGTCATTTATAACACCTCCACCTAACCCCATAAACCATCGTAAAGTTGCTCCTTTTAATGTGGAGGGAAATAATTTAGCTTTTGGGGATCGGTGGTATAGTCGTAACCCCGACATAATACATTGAATTCAAACAAAAATGTGTCTGGATCTTCCGATGTTAATCCATGGAATGTAGGAATATGCTGGAGAGGAATGGCCTTCATAGGTGCATTAACTGCAGTATATACAATGGGATATTGCAGTGTGGAGGTTTGAGGTGTTTGCTAGTTCTGGGCCATTTTGCCAAATATGTGCCAATATCCTTCTGGGATTTTTAGGGAGGTATTCCTAGGCTAGCTAGAAGGAGCGGGAATGGCCTTAACAACACTTCCTTGGAATGGGATGATGAGAGTTCCTTGCTGAACTAATATCTGGGGGGATCTTAGCTCTTTAGGTTCTTCAGCTTTGTTCTAGATGATTTTGACAGCACTTCCCTTCTCTGGGCTGCTTAGTAGCTGAACTATTCCAAGAGGAGATATTGGTTCTTCTGTTTCCCCTGTTTCTCCTCCTCCTTCGCAGATATTACTAAGGTTCCCTTCTTGTAACGATTTTGGGCTAGAATTCTCAATTTCTTGAAAATATTGCTCCTTTTTTTGGCTGTGCACCTCGGCAAAGGCTACAAATGGTGATTCTGTGGCCCGAAGGGAGCTAGTAGGCTGTCTAGAAGCAAATTTTCTAGGGCCTACTTGCTAGAAAATTATATATTACATAGCAATGGAACACATAAAATATTGGAGAAATATAAACATAGAAAACACATAAAACAAGAGAGACACAAATATACGTGGTTCACCCAGTTTGGGCTACGTCCACCCCGAACAACCAATCCTTCATTTCTATTATCCAACAAAATGAAGAGACACAACCTATAGCAGATCCGTTGTAATATCCTCTGTTTTCTCCCACAGTCTCACCTCTCTGCTTCTCACTCGGAGAATACACATCTATTACACAGCCTCAATACAATGCCCTCATATGAAGAGAGGGGTTGCCTTCTAGGGCAAAAAACCATAAACTAAACATAAGTCCTACCGTCAGATCATCCGCCTAATGAACGGCTCAGATTGACTAGAAATTACTATACTTTTACAAGGCAAATTTACATCTGTTTTTAACTTCGG
>APFE030432689.1:119933-133304 GCA_000404065.3 Pinus taeda | reverse complement strand
ACTAAGTAGAGGAATCTACTCAAGCAGAGACCTCCAGTAGGGGGAAATTTCGAACCAAGTGGGTAGAGGGATCACATGCAACCATACCTTCAGGTGTGAGGTGGGGAGATGTGAATTGATAGTCCAAAGAACGTTGAAATTGGGTAGGGTCCCTTGAGAGGTTTTATCTCATGGATCGTACCTTGCTATGGGAGCCCAAAGTACATTGTAGTAGGAGGAATCAGTGGGATTGATGCAGTCAGAGATCATAGTGACAGAGGCTAGATCAGTCAGAGACTGAAGAGCACAGAGAAGGATTGACAATAGTACAGAAAGGCTGAGTCAGCAGAAGCGCAAAGTTTTCAGTCGATAGAGGCAATAGTAGTCAGAGACTTTGATGACAAAGGCATCATTCTGATTCAGGTTGGATATTTTTTTTGTTTTTGGAGTTGTTGGAGCAACAAAACTAGAGAGAAGTGTTGCATGTAGAACATTCCAAAGGTTCAGGAATGGGATCGAGTTGAATTCCTTTCTTGTTAAGAGGGAGTGTTGAGAATAGAAACAAGAAATGCTAAAAATAGAAATACTAAAAATAGCATTTAGAATATTCCAATTTTAATTTGTCCTTCAATTAAAATTTGAATTTAGTCTCACCAACTGCTTGAAAAATAATTAACTAATTCATCTTGAGCTAATTAGTTGGAGAAATTCAAGCTAGAAGTCTTTATGAAATCATGCAACAGTTATTCCTTTGATTAAGGAGATTATCCCTTAATTAAGGAGATAAGGATGAGTTGTAATTAGTTAGCTCAGTTAACTGAGTTAAGTCTAGTTAAATTAGTTCCAAACAATTTGAGGAACTAATTGTGAGTTCAGTCAGATAATGCATGCATTCATCAAACTAGTGTACTCCAGATAACTAAAGATTTTCTCATAAATAACTCATGCACGTCTATTCAGAAAAAGACCTAGTTGAGATTAAAGATAGGGACATTGTACTATTAGTTGCACGAGTTTTCCTATAAAGGAAACTCATCCATGCAGAAGGAATAAGGTTCCTTGAGGATTGCACAATTTTATAGGGTGTGAGATCAGTGTGAGTGATCAGTGTTACACTTTGTAACAGTAGGATCACCCAAGAGAAATAGTGCAAGGAAATAGGAGGCTTGGAGGATAGAGGAAAAGGTATATAAGTTGTCTAGTTTGTCTGTGAGGAGTAAGAGGGATTGTACTGAGATATGGATAGCTGTGAGAGCTAAAGCTTTGTGTAATCCTGAGATATTTCCACTTGTATGATAATACAGATAGCGGGGTTTTCAGCTGAGCCTTTCCCCAGAGTATTCTTTTGTGTTTCATGTGTGATTGATTCTTCTTCTCTGTTATATGTGTTATGTTTGATCTTTCTCAAATAGATTAAGCTTCCGCAAGTTTGATTGTAGAAGTAGATTAAGTATTTTTCTTTAGTACATTGCATAATCAGAGTAATCTACAATGAGAATTTCTACAATAGTGAAAAATGTTGAGATATCTTGAGGAATCTATGCAAAAAAATAAGTAAAGGAAGCATAGGGGGACTATTGGCTTCATGAAGGATCCTTTTGTGTTTTCTAAGTCTAAATGGATCATACTTTGAAAAATAGCATGCCCTGCTTAGTGGATAAAAGTTAGCTCACTTAATCCCTTTAGTAGCCTTCATGTTCTCTACCTTGAAGTGAAATTTATTGAACCGTGAGTGAGGCTTCCTCTCAAGGCATTAGATTTGGCTTAGGGGTGGCCAATTGCAATAAATACCATAGTGTAGTTGATCCTATGGTCTGCTGGAGATTGGATCTCCCTTCTTCAATTTCTAGGAAGTGTTTGTAAATAAAATAAGTGCACCAAATCTCTATTAATAAATTAAAATTGATGTTCCATGTTTCATTATTATTATTGTTCAATATTTTTTGTGTATGATTGTAATAATGAGCTAAAAGTGGTTAAAATGGGTTACTCGATATGTATGACTGATAAATCAAAAGTATTCTTTTAAATGTGCTAATTATTAGTCGTAAATGCTTATAAGGAAGAACCACGTACAAAGGGGTGTGCATTAAATTATGTTGCATGTAATAGATTTGAGGTATTCTATTGTTAATTAGAAATCAAAGGTTTAATGGATCTCTAAGGTACTTTATCTATATGTTAATGTGATTATGTATAGCATGTCACTTGAGGGATTGAATAGTTATGTGGTATCCATTTTTGATTATTAATAATTGAAAAGGTTTCCATGGTTGGGATGACAATGTTTGAAGGCCTTATATGGGTTAAGACTATGAGAAATGGCCTCTTTGTCACCTTGGAAGAAAATGTTGTTGAAAGGCTATGAGATGAAGTATTTGGATGCCTTCATGGGATGATGAAGGTCTCTATAGTTTTAGAAGTATTTTGTGTAGTTCAATGTCATTTTTAAGTCCATTTTGTTCCCAAAGACAACCTAAGAAATTATCTTTGTAAGTCTGCTTTCTTCGTATAATTTTGGGGATTGAATTCGAAAATTGGAGATGGGAGCATTTAGTCCCAACCCCTAGTCACATGGTTCAACAAGAGTTATGACCAGGAGCTAGTATCGAGATGGCTCCAAGGTAGTGAGCATCAGAATCACCTCTATTCATCAAGACATTGTTTAAATCTCGTAATGGCCCGATGGATGAGAGGCTAGTGGCCTAGTGTTTGACTTGCCACTTATATTTTATTGGGAAGCCTAGTGGAAGTTTAGAAATTTTTGGGTTCAAAGGCTTTGGCCCTACCCCCTAGTCATATGGTCTAGTAAGGGGATTGTGCTTGAGAGCTAATTGAAAGGATCTTAAGTCTGGAGGCTCAATATTAGGTGTTGAGTAAATATCAAATAACCTTCTAATGTGAACCCCTAATCCTAACATAACCCAACACACCTACTAGTTAACAAAGATCATTATGTCATTTGATTTCTACTTATCAAGGTATCATCTTATAAAGATATCAAGATGTTAAGCATTAGCAATATGTTGAAACACCTCCAATTGCAAACCTATGATGCTAAAGGATCCTAAAAATTATGTTATTTAGTAGTGAATGTTCTTAATTGTTGATGTTGATAAATCAGATTGGGTGAGGAATCATGGAGCATAAGTTTGTGTAATTCAATGGCCCAACAACCTGATGGGATACATTAGTAGATAGAAAGGAAAGTCCCATCCAATGATGGTTAGTTATCAAACTATTTTCTATCTAGTTTCAAGAATTCAAGTGTCGAGAGGTTAAAACACCAATTATTAGGGTTTCCTCTCGATACTAATAGATACTAATAAGGTGTAAACATGGAATGCTAACATAGAAAGTATGGGTTACATGGCATGCTAATATGATACTAAAATGGTATATTGATGCATCACACTAACGTGGAATGTTGATTAATGCCAAATGGCATGGAGTATTAAGGTGTGACTAACATGGGTAAGAGAACACAACAATGTTAAGGTTGAACCCAAGTGAAAACTAAGGTAGAGGTGACATGGATGGCATCAAATTCCATATAGTGGAGATAAGGAGATCAAATGTTGGGATATTGGGAGGTTAAGATACTATATGATTAGGTATCAAAAGGTCAAGATATTGGCTATTTGGTTTTTCCTCCTGATACAGAAAGGACTTGTTATGCTAGCTAATAGATTGAGAAAGTTGACATGGCCTTATGTAGAAGTGACAAATGGGAATATGAATATCACATATATGCCACATAATATTGACATGGTATTTTATGAATGTTGATGTGGCACTTGGAGGGAAGATCTTCAATAGGCCATAAATTTGTATCTAAAGCATAGATATGAAAGAAATTTATTTCATTGGAAATCTCTCGATGAGAAAAATATAATGAAAGTCGTAAAAGAGGGTGGCCCTATGTAGTGGTGATATGTGGGAAGAGGATTGTCACATGTCCACCATGTAATACATACATGCTATTATATGTATGTTGATGTGGATCTTGGAGGGAATATATTCAATAGGCCATAATTTTGGATCTAGAGCTCAAATCTAGATGAAATTTATATGAATGGAAAGCTCTCAATGAGCTAAATACAAGTACAACAAATATATCAAAAAATAGGTTTTAGGTGGTTGAAGGAAGAGGAATTTTGATAACCCCACTTACTTAAGGTGACTGAGGATGTTGGGTTTAAATACATTGTAGCCTTAATTAGGCATTAAGGGGGTTGGGTACATGAAAAATGGTATTAGAGCTTAGATTCAACACTTGAACCGAATGGAATTAGGAGAGGTAGAATTAAAAGAGATGAATTTGGAGCTCTAATACATAACATATAATATTTGTGGTTCAAGAACTAGTCATTTTTGGAAGTAGTAGTTTTTCTTGAGGTGAATTTGGATAAGTCTAGCTTCCTATATTTGAGTAACTGTGTAGATGAAAGAGCACACTCTAGAAGAAAAGAATCATGCTTGAAAAAATTACACCTTGGGGAAGGCTAGCTTCAAGAGTCCATCTATTGTGAACTATAATTATCTTGGAATAAACAAGGTATAATTAAATATGTAAATTGAAACAAATGCACTTGTATGCATATGGATGTATATGAATATGTGTGTGAGTGGGCAGTATTGGATACCTTGATTTAGGATAATGTTGGATTGCATTCATAAAATGGATGGTGTGGCAATGGCCATACCTAAATATCCCTAAAATGATTTCATCCTTGGTAAGATGATGTGGTTGTAATGAATTCAATTAAAGTCCTAATTTATTGAAGATGATAGATGTTGAGGATGAGAGAAGTCCCTGCACCTTATGTGCAAAAGGGTGAAAGGCCTTGATTTTGGTTCCAAGATAAGGGTTGTAGATGTTTAAGGTATAATTCCTTAAGGAAAAGGGATAATAATGTTATATAACATAGAATATGGATGTGGTTAATGCATTCCTAAAAAGGAAGGTGCATGATTCTGTTGTCTAAAATGCATGAGGACAGAGGCATGGATCAACTAAGATGTTAAGAAAGAAAATATCTACTTGATATGTTTTGGGCAAATTGGACATTATCTTGGTTTCCTTAATAAGAGGACGTGCGACACATGGTAATCTTGGATGAAAATCCACAAGAGAAATATTACTTAGCAAAGAGATCCATAATATTGGTTATGAAGTGAGTAAGAAATAAAGTAGACCCTTGAAAATCATATGTGTTTATAAACATAAGTGCAAGAATCATGGGTGAGATAACACATGAGTATGATTGTGCATGAGACTATGAAGGTATGTCGAGCATACCCTTGGGTACCTTGTATCATGCATGGTTTGGATGCATGGTAATGGATTGAATTCTTATGTTAGTATGCAATGGGAGGTAAACTTACTACCAACAAGGTCAAGTTATTACTAAACATATATGAGGATGTATGCCTATTAAAGATGATAATATCCTTAAATAAATTTGGTACAAGCACTCACCTGGGAATCGAGTGAGGAATATGTGTATATAATATTTCTTCATGGAAGAGAAAAGGCTATTAGCAAGTGTGCCTATGTGGATTTTCCATTAGAGCAATGGAAAGAATTTTGGGGATGCTTTAATCTTCAAAAGGAGAAAGACCATGACAAGAATATGAGACTTTCCATCGAAAAGATAATGAAAGGATAGTAAGTATGGGTTAGTGTTTTCCCTAAGACGTGAATGATAAATTGAGGTATTGTAGAAATTAGGTTATAGATTTTCAATTGCTCATGAAGTTTTAATCAAAATCACAAGACACAAACCTACACTACTTCTCTACGAACATTAATTCACAATTTAGAACAAAAAAATTAGACATCCAAGAAGAAATAACACACATGCAACAAGTATTTTTATCTAGGGAAAGAAATCCTTTAAAACCCCCCAATGTCTTCTTGTATTAATCAAATGAATAGAGATGTATTACAATTTCTTTTCTCCATTGAGCTCACCCTGCAAGTGCACAACCTATCTCTTTGCTCACTTAAGGCCTCTGAGCCAGACTTAGTCAAATTTTGCCTTGGCTTGAGCTCCTATTTCCTCAAATTTTTCCCTGATGAATTAGCCCCTATTATTTAATAAATTCCTCTAATTGAATTGCGCAATTCCTTAGGCTTATCATCTAACTGCATGCAACACTTGTACACTCAAGAAGATGTTACAATGCCTTGGAATCTCCTCCTCAATTGGGTAACTCGAATTCTCTGCATGCGCTAGCTATTTTTGGTTGATTTATTAGTTAACTGAATGATCACTGAGTTTGACTGAAGTCCCACTGCTTAACTAACCTTCCACTAGTTTCGCCAAAAGTTGGAACTAGTTTAACTGGAAAAAAACAAAACAAAACAAAAATACAAAAACAAAAACAAAAACAAAAACAAAAACAAAAACAAAAACAAAAATACAAAGAAAAAAACAAAAGAAAAAATACAAAAACAAAAAAAAACAAAAACAAAAACAAAAACAAAACAAAAAAAACAAAAACAAAAACAAAAAAACAAACTTGAGATAATTGGCCTTGATTGCTACAAATTAGCAATCGCACATGTAGAAATGAACTATAACTCCTCCAACTTGAATTTACTAAGTAAATTGGGTGACACAAGCCATGTCACACTAGTTAACATCATCCAAGTTGACTGTTGATGTAGAAATTCAAATTTTTTCAATTTAATCAAGGAAAAATCAAATTGAGAATTTATTGATGCATTTTTCAACACTCCCTCTCAACAAGAAATGGATTATTAACGGTTCCTATCCTGCACTTGTGGAACTCGAACTTCCCTCTTAACAAGGCCTTTGTCAAAATGTCAGCATCTTGTTCCTCTGTCGGAATGTATTGCAACAACATTATCCGCCTCTACACACAGTCCTGTAAATGATTATATTAGATATCTATATGCTTGGATCAATCATGAAAAACAAGATTCTCAGAGACCTTGATGCAACTCTAATTATCACAGTAGATCACAGTTGGATCCAACATCTGAAAAAACAAACCCACAAGTATCTTTCTCATCTAGATCACCTCACATGTTGCTTAATGGGCAATCATGTATTCTGCTTCTACCGAGTTGAGTGCCACAAATCCTTTCTTCATGTTGTACCAAGAAACCGCTACGGAACCAACACTAAAAATTCCACCTAATGTACTATTTTTTTCTGATGTACTCCCCACCCAATTTTCATCTGTGAAGCCACATAGCTTCACTCCCTCTACCTATCTATACCATAGTCCAAACTAGGTAGTGCCTCTGAGGTACCGTAGAACATGCTTAGCTCCCATTCAAAATAGTTTGGTTGGCCTAACCATAGCTTGGCTCGGTTGGTTGACAGCATAGACATTTTTTGGTCATGTGTTCACAAGATACACTAGTGAACCCATAAACTACCTGTAAATAGTAGCATCCACTTCCTCACCTGAAGTGGCATCCTCTTTCCTCCAATTGGTCTCTAGAGGTGTCTCCATGGGTTTGCAATTGTCCATGTGGAACCTCTAAAGTATCTCATTGGCATACTTTCCCTAACATACAAACAGTTCCCCATCGCCTTTCCATGCTTCCAATGCAAGTAAGTAGTGCATGAGACCCATGTCCTTCATTTCAAACTCTCTTACAAGGTCCTCCTTGCAATATCTGATCAACTTCTCATCACCAATTAAAATCAAATCATCAACATATAAGACAATAATCAACAATTTATCTTCTACCAAGATATGATATGTTGGGTTGTGTTATATTATTTCCACATAGTTAACAGGGGGTTTGAGAGGTACCCGTAACCCCACTTTATGGGGTTTGGGGCAGTGCCCCGGAAAATTTTGGTTTTGGACCCTATGTGATCCGGATTTAAACAGGAACGCAACAAATTACAGAGATAACCATATACACAAAGATGCAGTGGAAATAATACTTCATTTCATTAATGGAAAATACTGAAACCATGCCTTTACAATCAGAAATGGAAATAAACTAAAGCTAGGGCGATGGTAGCTTATCTCTGAGAAAGATGTGATGGGCTACCATGCCTCTGGAACTGTTGTTACAATGAGGCTCGAAGGCCTATTTATTGTTGAGAAATAATGAAAAACCCTTAACATTCCAAAACCTAACCCTAGGAGGTGAAACGCCAAACTGTGGGCCCTGTTTGGGGGTAAGTTGGTACATCAACTTCCCGGGGTCGTAACTTTAGCATATGATCTCCGTTTGACGCATACAATAGCTCATTAGAAAGATCTATTCTAGCACTATCATTGTTGGAACAGGCAACATCAGTCCATTCCATGGACCCATGTTGCTCCCGGATTCCCCAAAAAAAGTCGTTTAGGGCCTCAAAACGGCTCCGGAAGTTCAGGACCCGAAAAACTGCTAAAAATAGTAAATTGTGCTACAATTAAGGAAACTGAAAATGCTGAGAAAGACAATGGTGCGGGTCCAGGTGGACTTGGCAGGTGGCCACCAATATCCACCTGGATCATTCCTCCCCCCTTAGGAAGCAATGGTCCCCATTGCGTTGAGCTCCTCCATGAGATGAGGAAACTTCTGCTGAACCTGTTCCCTGGTGAACCACTTGCCCTGCTGAAAGAGTTGGCCTGCTTTGACAACTCGATACAGTTGGATATTCTGTTGGCGAGTGTTCTTGATCTGTGTGTCCATGATCCGATCAGTTGCAGCTTGTTCCATGCAATCTGGATTTAATTCTGTGGGTTGGAGTTGTTCTGCAATGTCGGATGTGTCTAGCAATGGTGGAAAATATGGCCGAAGGCGGTCCACATTGAACACTGGGTGCAGGCCAAGGAATGGGGGAATGCTGAGCTCAAATGCATTGTCTCCCATAGCCTTAGTAATTGTGTAAGGACCATATCGGAGTGGTCTTAATTTTCGATAGGCTCCAGTAAGGCGTTCCTTTTGCAAATGCAACCAGACTTTGTCGCCCACCTGAAACTTGTGTGGCACCCGATGTTGATCATGCGTTGCTTGTACTTGGCATTTGATTTCTCAAGAATGTCATGGACCTGCTGGCGAATATGTTGGATGTGCTCAATGAAGCTGGTGACCTTCTCTGTTTTGGACTGGACACGAGCTGAATTCATGTGAGTAGCTGCAAGTGGCATGGCCACATCGATGGGGCATAGAGGCTGGAATCCCAAACCCACCTAAAAAGGGCTATGGCCAGTGGAGCTGTGAAGAGCTCGGCTGTAGCTGTGCTGAACATAGGGGAGGCTCTCGTCCCATGTGCGTGGATGCTTTGAGTTATACATGCGCAGAATGTATACAATCATCCTATTGACAACCTCTGTCTGGCCATCAGTTTCAGGATGGAAGGCTGTGGACTTCGTGAGTTTGGTGTCCAGCATTGACCAGAGACTGGACCAAAATGTGCTGAGAAACCGACTGTCCCGATCTGAGATGATAGACTGTGGCATCCCAAAGTGCACCCACACTCGTTCGAAGAAGAGTTTAGCAGTGGCTTCTGCTGTGATATTCTTCTTGCAGGCCATCATAATGGCCATCTTTGAGAACCGGTTGACGACCACAAAAACACAGTTCCATGCTTAGTGGAAGGAAGGCCTGACATGTAATCCATGGAGATGGATTCCCAAGGTCGACTAGGGGTAGGCAACGGGGTATAGAGGCCTTGCTTCTTGATGGTTGGTTTGGCAATGGCGTAGGCAGTGCATGATCTGATGTACTTCCCGACATTCTATCGAAGATTCGGCCAATAGAAATAATTCTGCAGTACTGCCAATGTTTTTTCGACCCCGAAATGCCCAATAGACCGACTGTAGTGTGCTTCCCAAATCATCTTGGCATGCTCACTTGAAGGAACACAAAGGTGACCCAGGTGGCATAACAGGTCATCCTAGAGGTGAAAATCTAGAACATGCTGACCCTCCAAGGGTGTCTGGTATGTGTGGCCGAATTCCAGGTCGCTTTTGTAGAGCAGTGGCCAACCAGAAGTATCGTGCCCATGAGAGTTGATCACGGTGGTTAACGCCATGATCGGTGGTTGACTGAGGCAATCTGCAACATTATTGGTGCTACCCTTCTTATACTTGATATTCAAATGGAACTATTGCAGGTATGTGGACCACTTTTGATGGCGATCATTCTGCAATTTCCCTTGGGTCTGTATGAACTGCAGGGGTCGGTGGTCTGTGTGGATGGCCGTTTCCTTCCCCAAAATGTAATGCTTCCATTATCTGCAGGCCTGCACAATGGAATACATCTCTTTGTCATAAGTGGGATACTTTCGGACTGTGTCTGAAAGTGTCTCACTGTGATGTGCCACTGGATGCCCATGTTGAGTAAGGACTGCCCCAATAGCATAGTCAGAGGCATCTGTCTCGACCTCAAATGGTTGTTGCAAGTTTGGTAATGCAAGAACTGGTGCCGAGCATAGGTGATCTTTCAACTCTGTGAATGCCTTCTGTTGAGATTCAGACCAAAAGAATTTTGCTTTCGCTCCTCGCTTGGTGACTTGACTCAAGGGCCAAGTGATATGAGAAAATACCAACACGAACCTGCGGTAGAAGTTGGCAAGGCCTAGAAAGCTGCGAAGCTCTATCAGAGTGGTTGGAGATGGCCAATCCCGAATGACTTGGATCTTGGCTGGATCCATATGCAGCCCCTGTTCATCAATAATGTATCCCACACACTGAACCTGGGTCATGCCAAAAATGCATTTCTCTAAATTGGCACATAACTTGTGTTGCCGCAGTGTTTGGAGAACCTGTCGGATGTGGTGGAGGTGCTCTTCTCAACTCTGGCTAAAGATCAAGATGTCATCTTAGTATACCACTATAAATGAGTTGGTGAATGGCCGCAAGATGTCATCCATTAGCCTTATGAAGGTTGTAGGAGCATTCGTCAATCCAAAAGGCATAACCAACCATTCGAAAAGGCCCTCCTTGGCTTTGAAGGTAGTCTTCCACACATCGGAGGGTTCGATTGGTACCTGGTGGTATCCTGAATTCAAATCAATCTTGCTGAAATATTTTGCCCCCTTTAGTTGGTCCAGGAGGTCATCAATCCATGGGATTGGGTACCTATTACGGACAATGATCTTGTTCAACGCCCGATAGTCAATACAGAGTCTCCGAGTCCCATCCTTCTTCTATACCAGAACGATCGGGCTCCCACAAGGTGATGAACTTAGACGGATGTGACCTTTTTACAGCAGCTCCTGAATCTGCCTATTGATTTCATCATTCTCCAGAATAGAGTGCCGATAGATTGGTCCATTGGGCAGCGACGCACCTGGGGTCAGATCAATGGAGTGCTTGACTTGACAGTGTAGAGGAACCCATGCGGGGGAGGTGAAGATGTCCTCGTACTCCTCCATGACCTTGTCCATCTGTAGTTGTTGTGCGGAGGGGCCCTGTCTGGAGGTCGTGGCCACTGTCTTCTTCTTTTCTTGAGGGCGTATTATCAGGAAAACAAATTTCCTGGTTTTGGAAATGAGCTTATTGCATTGTTTTGCAGTAACCAAAGAGATAGCGGTAGGCAGTGCTACCTCTGGTAGCATGTACAACTTATTTCCCAAAGTAATAATAACAGCACGGGGCCTTGATTCATACACAGTATGTCGCTTCCACAAGTATGGTTGTCCTAATAACACATCACAAACTTCAAAGGGAGCAATGTCACACAATACCTCATCCGTGAAGGGCTTGATGTTGTATGGAAGGTGACACTGTTGGCTCACGCGAAGATCTCGTCCTTGGTGCAGCCACCCGATGGTGTATGGTTGTGGATGTGCTACGGTCGGTAAGCCCAGCCTCTTCACGACCTCTGCCGAAATGAGGTTCTTTTGGCTCCTGTTGTCGACAATGAACTGTAGCGGGGAGCCCTTTACCCACATCTGGGAGTGGAAGAGACGCTCCTCCTCCTCTGGATCTTCGGGTTCCTCCTTCTGGATCTTCGTGGTGGCAACGGTGGCGTTGGGCTCCGCATTGATAATCTACTTCCCTTTGTCATTCCCCTTATCGGGTTCTGACTCAGAGTCAGAACATGCATCTAATTCTAAAACCTTTAGCTCGGCCACCAGTGACTGCTTGGCTTGACACTCACTTGTGTTGTGGGTGGAGCTCTTATGGAACTCACACCACTTTCTTGTGTCCTTTTTTGGCTTTGCGGCACTATTCTTTGCTTGCAGCTTTGGCGGGTTGTCTTGGGCCGCCCCGCCTTAGCTTTGTCCTTTGTTCTGTGGTTTGGGGGCACCTTTCCCTTGTTTCGGATTCACAGACCCAAAGTCTCGCTTCTTCTATTTAAACTTTTGCTCGACCTTGACGGTATATCGGTATGCTGTGCCGAGCGAGGAGATGTTCAGGAATTCTATTTCTTCCTGGATGTACTTGTGCAAGCAACCATGGTATTTGAGTACCAAATGTTGCTCTGTATCCTTGATACCCAACTTTGTGCGAAGGGTATGGAAAATATTGGTAAACTCCGGTACGTCTTGGTCCCTTCCTTGCCGCAGTGTGGTCCACTTTATGTATTGATCCTCATAGCTTCTGAAAGTGTAGTACTGTTCCTTGATGGCATCCCGGAATGAAGTCCAAGTCAGTGCGATTGAAAATAGTGAGCCTGTACTTTCATCCTTCTGCTCGCAGTAGGTTTCCCACCAATCCTTGACATGGGGGGCTGCTTTGAGAAGAGCGAAAATAATCTTTTCCCGACTGGAAAAATCATGAACAGAAAAATAACCCTCTAGCACATTTAACCATTTATCGATAACATCTGCATCTATCTGACCCTCGAATATGGGGATTTCAAAATTAACTTGTACCTTAAATGTTGTGGCCTTTCCAGAATTGCTATTGGAAGCCGATGCGTCGCCCCTGGGTAGCCGCTGAAGGATCTGGGCAAAGTTGTCCATCATCGCGTTCCTTTGTCACTTGAGGGCTTCTTCGAGCAAGATTTTGATAGGATCTCCTGCCCCCTTGTCTTTCTTTTCATCTGCCACGGGAGGGCGTCGGGATTTGCGAGGCTGGTCTTGCAAAGGTTCGACCAGTTCAAGCCCTAACTGCTTATATCCCGACCTCATTGGGGACATGTAAAGAAAAACAGAGAAGAAAAGCAGACTGCTCTGATACCACTGATTCGGATTTAAACAGGAATGCAACAAATTCTAGAGATAACCATAAACACAGAGATGCAATGGAAATAATACTTCATTTCATTAATGTAAAATACTGAAATATGCTTACAAACAGGGATGGAAGTAAACCAGCTAGGGTAATGGTAGCTTATCTCTGAGAAGAGATGTGGCAGCTACATGCCTCTGAACTGTCTTACAATGAGGCTCAAGGGCCTTTTTATTATTGAACAATAAGAGAAAACCCTAAACAACCAAAACCCTAACC
>APFE030432689.1:63552-111442 GCA_000404065.3 Pinus taeda | reverse complement strand
CCCCGAGGAGATGGAACACCAAGAGTTTGTGGGCCCCGTTGGGTGAGTTGGATAGCCAACTTCCCGGGGTCGCGAATTGGTCATATTATCTCCGTTTGACGCGCATGATAGCCTGTCGGAAGGATCTCTCCAAGGCCTACAACGGAAAATATAATTTTAGATAGAAAATCATTAGCGGTAGATTTCCCAAAAAACATCTCCCAAAAAACGTCGTTTAGGGCCTCAAAACGGATCCGGAAGTTTAGGACCCGAAAAACTGCTAAAAATAGTAAACTATGTTATAATTAAGGAAACTGAAAAATTGAAAGAAGCACTGGTGGGGATCCAAGTGGAATTAGCGGGTGGCCACCAATATCCACCTGGATCATCGAAACAGTTTTGAGAGTATGGGGTATGTATATTCTTGGATCACCAACCTACATCTTAGAGGAAAATCTTAGACGAGTTAAAAGAGTGCTCAAAGAATGGGAAAAGGCTAATTTCTCTTTTCCAACATCTAAAAAGTAGGAGATCCAATCCAACCAAGAATTCTTGGCCAATGAGATGGCCAAGGACTCGGTTACAAGAGCCCATCTCCAACTACAAAAAGATTTAGCGCAAGAACTCTTCATTCAAAATATAAATCAGGAGGAGGAATGGAGAGTGAAATCAAGGAGCCTCTAGCTTAGAGTAGGGGATCAAAACACCAAATTTTTCCACCAATAGGCTTATATGAGAGAGCACTGAAACAGATTTATAGAAATCACTAAAGAGGATGGCAAAAAAGTTTCATCCTATTAATAATTTAAAAGGGTCACTTTCAATCTCTTCTAATCTTTGTATTTGGAATTGGGATCTACTCAAGAGGAAGATTTTGAGTATCTCCTACTGGAAATCCCCAGGTTAATTACCTAAGAGGATAGGGCTCAGTTGGAGGGGGAAATATAGGAATGCGAAATAATGGATGTGTTTTGGGCAATGGAAATTGACAAGGCACCAAATCTAAATGAATTCACTATCCACTTCGATAGGACATTATGGCACACCATAAAAATCGATTAGGTAAGGATGTTGAATTGGATAAGGAAGAAAGAGAAAATATGAGGAAGCACTAACTCGTCCTTTCTAACTCTCATTCCTAAGGAAACAAAAATTGTTAGTTTCTCTTTCTTTCACTCCATTCCATTGTGCAAAATTTCTTACAAAATTCTAGAAATGGTTATTTCCAATTGGTTCAAGCTCCTGATGGGTAAAATTTTATTGGAAAATTAAGGCAGTTTCATCTAAAATCGACAAATCTTAGATAATATAATACTAGGCCAAGAGGCAATTCACTCAAGAAAACAAGCAGAGGATAGAGGAATGGTGATAAAGTTGGACATGGCCAATTCTTTCGATCGTGTTCACCCTGTTTATCTCTTTGTGGTGATGACCAAGTTCAAATTTAATGATAACTTCATCAGATGGGTTAAAGCATGCATTGGACACCCCTAGATATCCCCTCTTCTAAATGGCTTTCCAACATGTTTGTGTCAGGCTTCGAGAGGGCTTAGGCAAGGATTCCATCTTTCGCCACTCCTTTACATCATCATGGTCAATTCAGTCAGTAGAAAATTGGAGGTAGAAAGACTCAGAGGCAACCTTGGAAGACTTTAAATAGAAAGAAACACCAAACCTGTAAACTATTCCCAATTCATCCAAGGCGCACTACTGATGGGTGGAGCATCGAAGGTGATAGCGAAATGTTTCAAGAAATTCCTAAATGTTTACTTGGAAACATCTAGTGGAGAAATTAACAAAAGAAAGAGCCAGATATTTGGGTGGTATTTCCTAGAACCAGTCTTGAGAGTTATTTCCCAAGTCTTGGAATTCCCCTTCTCAGTTAAATGGAAATCATTTAGATATATGGGTATCCCCATCTCAGAGGGTGCTACCCAACCAAGGGAATGGGAGGGATTCATTCTCAAAATAAAAAATAAATTTGAAGCATGGGGGACACATTGACTCAACCTCACAGGGAGGCTAGTGTTGATCAAATCGATTATGATCTCCTTACCAGTTTATTAGTATTCAAGACCATTGGCTTCGGTTGGTCTAAAAAATAATTTGAGTATCCTTCTTATAAAATTCCTCTAGCATGGTGGGAAAGGAAATGAGAAAAATCTACACATGGTAAATCAAAACACTGTAAGAGTGCAAAAATCGTAGGGGGCCTTTGTATAGGAGATCCCCATCTATTGAATCTCATGCTCAAAGCCAATATTATCTGGCACCTTTTGTAGAACTCGGGTAGGTGGTGGCAATTTGGTCCCGCCAACATTTTCCCTTGCCTCTCGCTCTGGTCCAAAAGAGGTTCAACCATCTGGAAACTATGTTGAGCAATGACCCCTCTTATCATGAATTATCTAGGGTGGCACATTGGAAATGAAAATGAAATTAGAATTTGGGAGGACTCTTTCTCTCATACAAAAAGGCTCTCCTCTCATGAGGATCTCTCTGATCTCAAGGAATGGTCAACGAATCAAAGATGGAGCACTTCAGATGACATCTCACACTAGAATGAACAAGATAAAGTGTGGGAAAGGTGGAAGCTTTCACAAATTCCTGAGCACCTCGTTGAACAAAGAAATAAAATCCTAGATTATCTAAATGGAGCCACCCCTGTGCATGTATATCAGAAAGACACTTGAAGTTGGAACAATGCAAGCCATGGATATCAAGAGAAGCAAGGATATGAAATTCTCTTGCAAGAAATCTCTCTAATCACTCCCTTTCTACTTTGGAAGGAAATTTAGCAGGCTGACTATCTCCCAACTCCACCAAAGTTTCTCTGTTGGAAGTATGGACAACTCCACCAAAGTTTCTCTATTGGAAGCTCTATTTAGCCCGTAATTTGGTTATATTTCATGGTCAAATGGAAACTCCAAGTCAAAAAACTTTCAAAGAAATGCGACTGATGCTAGAATTCTTCAGTCAAAAGAATATGCCCTCCTCGTTGACTATTGGAAGATCTCTTTGAGGAAGAAAGGAGTTGGAAAACAATCTTAAAACTAGTACCTAGTCGTTGTCCAATGTTTAAAAACCAGGAGGGTCAGTAAGAGGAATCATGTGACTCTTGAACATTAATTTTGAAACTTAGCTGTTGGAAACAAAAACTCTTATACTCTTTTTTGATGGGCCTTGAAAGGAAACCTAGGGGTGGCAGGAGCAGGAGCAGGGGCAAGTGGATTCATCATTTTCCTTGATTAATAAGAAATATCACATTTTCTTGGGCATTAAGAACTGCCACTAACCACATAGTAGAATAATTGGCTTTGTGGATGGGGATGAAGCTGTCAATTTCAAAAAATTTAAAGTAGCTCAAGGTGATAGGGGATTCAAGTCCTTTCATCAACCAATTGATAAAAATCCAATATGGAGCTTGCACCCCTTCTCACAGACTGTGGTTACAAATCAATATATATCTCATTCATTTTGATAGGGTGGATGCCTTTCACATCTTAAGGGGTCAAAATTCCTTAGTTGATTTTCAAGCCACTGTTGGAGTAAGGCTACATGAGGGAGTTCTAAAGAGAGGGACCACCCTCTCCCTTCCTCCCACTCCATAATTAATCCACCAATAATGGAAACAATGCGGTGTTGATTGATTCAACGATAGGGGGCGCCATCGACCAATTGGACACTCTCTAGTTCCATAAATCTGTATGTTTTGCTTCTTATAAAAAAGAAATTGAACATATTTTTTAGAATCTATAGCAGCAAGATAGTAGGTAAGGGAATTGCTGGGATCCTGAAAATTCTGTCAACTACAACATGTAATGGGCTTTCTACATCCATAAGTGGGTACCGCTCAAACATTGATTTTTTCTTGAACTTTGTGACTGCAACTAATTCAGAATTCAACATTTTTTTATAATACCATCAAAATTAATTGTTCTAGTTAAAAAATAAATAAATAATACATTTAAAAAAATTAAGTTATAAGTAAATTTAATAAAACAATTATTTTATTAAATGATATATAATTAAATATATATTAAAAACAGAATTAACTAAGTAATATTAGTAATGGATACTTTATTAAAATAATATATATTTTTTAATTAAGGGAATTGAGTGATTGGGTTAAGCCTAGGATTTAAAAAGGTTAATGTTTTCTTTAACCACAGGAACATGGAATTTGTTAGAATGAGAAGTATTTGAACCCAGGTGGAGAGAATTCAAAAATTACCTCCCAACCATCTCATCAAACCACATCAACCCAAAATTCACATTTTCAAAATAAATGTTGAGGTTAGGTGCAAGTCACAACTAAATTTAGAAAAATAAGTACTTCACTTAAATGACACACTATTTAAAAGAAGTGAAGGATAAGGGTTCTTCACAAGAAAATTTAGTGATGTAGATATCCCCTCTAAATGGCACATTGTTGAAGAGGACAAGTGAGAAGAAAAGTTTTCAATATAGATACCCCCTCAACAACACTCTAATGAAAAAGGTTAATTCTAAATGCAAGTCACAAACAAATTTAGCTAAATAAATGCCCCCATATGAATGGTGCGTTGCTAAGAATTATTGGAGTTGTTTATATTTACAAGAAAAGTGGATGAAGCTACCAACCACATGAATGGTACATTGTTAAAAATGGATTGAAGCTAGGATCAAGTCATGATCAAATTTAGTAAAATAAATACCCTACTTGAATGGTGCTAAAAAGGGGTTGAGGTTAGAGGTAAGTCATGAACAAATTTAGTGATAGAGATATTCTCCTAAATGTAATACTATTAAAATATGATTAAGGCTAAGTGTAAGTCATTTAGAAAAATAAATGAGGTCCACTTATATCTAGAGGTGTGACAAACATGCTTAACTTGTTGTTTTGACACACTCTCATCAACACAATTATCTTAAGATTCAGGAGGTAAAATTACTTTTGTACATCCCACCATAATTGCAACTTCTTGAAGCCCAAAAACAAACAAAAATTTCACAAACTCATATTTTAACTAAGGCTTCATAAAGATATTGTAAACCTGGTCATTTGTCATCCAATAAACTAGATTGAAAACATTCTCATGTACCAATTGTCTTAAGTGATGGGCATGAACCTCCACATGCTCCATCCTAATGTGTGCAATATGATTCTTTACAAGTTGTATCGTAATTTCATGATCACATTATACCACAATTGATGTCTTGACTTGAAAACCAAGTTCACTAATGAGATGTTGAATCCATACTACCTTTTTGTCATCATTCATTGCACCATGACATTATGCTTCTATAGTCAAAGGTGAGACCACCTTTGAAATGCATAATCAAATGTAGAATTTATTTCATAATTATCACCAATTGAATAGGAAATTGGCATAACTGACCAGCTAGTTCACATTATCACTACAACAATTTATACCAGGATAATATGTACCCTTGATATAACAAATAATTTTCTTTGCAACCTTCAAGTTACTTTCTCATGGTTGTTACATAAACCATGAAACCACACTAACATCAAAGGAAATATGAGGTTGATCGCAAGTTAAACATATAAGACTACCAACAAGTTATCAATAATGTGTACCATCAACTTTTGGAGAATCACATTCCATGGTTATCTTTGTTGAAATTTTGTTGTCATTGATTTTAACCCAAGAAACAACCAGAAGAAGCCCCACCTTCAATGACAAAAATGACAAGAAAGAGTAGTGTTCTTGGGCTCATGATCATCTTCATGTGATGGTTCTTGTCATGCTGATTCCAATGGTAGGTGGAATGTCTCATAACTCCTCATGGTTAAGGAGACATGCCTCGTCAAAGTTGGAGCCCCAATTTGTGGTCAAGAAGCCCCAAAGGAGGTATTACAAGCAATTTATTGATTGGTTTACTTGTGGCATTTTATTTCAAGAAAAATAAATTAAATTAAGATGGGCCTATCCTAGTCAATTTTTCTTGCAAAATAAGACTCTGCCAAGGGAAAAATAAATATTAGTTGGAAAATAAGTCGACCTACAAAAGTAAGTTAATTTTGGCTCCAAATATTTTCAATATTTGAATTTCGAATTTGAGAATTTTTAAGGTCAAATCCCCCATTTGAACATGTCAGCTTGCCCCCTCTAGAAGTGTCTTCAGCCAGTATAAATAGGGCTAATTTTCCCTCCATTTTCATCATCTATTATGCACTCAATTTTATATATCTATGTGATTTTCTGTGGCCTTGTGGAGTCATGCTCTTCTGAAGAAGCAGGCTGATTTTTAGAGAGGTTTTTGGGTTAAATTTTATTATTTTAGTGAACGGTTTTTGTGGGTCTAAGCAAGGGTTTTCACTAGGTCTAAGCAAGGGTACCTATGCATCTGTTCAACCCTTCTCTTGGTAAATTTTGGCCCTCTAAAAGAATATCTTTGTGGCATGATCCTGTACTAAAGTATCTTGTTGCACAATCTTAGTTCAGGGCTAAGGATTTCCACAAGGAATTTTTCTAAGACACTTCCTGAGGCATATTATATACATTAGTGCTCCTTTTGGTGGTTGTTTCTAATCTGAGATTAATCGAGAATGTTGAAGTAACTCGACCCTTGTGGAAGGGCATGTTTGAGGTTTGATGGAATTTTTGGTGGTATGTTTTGCCTATGACTGAGGTAGAACCGAGGCATATTATGGACTCATTTTAAGGGCATTTCTCTGGAACTATTCACTAAGATTTTGGTTATGGTTTTTCATTGGGGTTGTGGATTAAATCTGAGTATCGTTTATGTGGAAAGTCTTGGACCCTTTCATTGAGACACATCTTATTCACTATAACATTTCTAAGGCTAGTCATTGTGATTACCTGATCCCTAATGTGGGTTTATATAAGGCAACATTAGTTATGATCTCCTAAGGTATTTCTTGGGTTTTATGTGGCAACATTCACTTCCAACATGAGCTCTACTCCAAGTCCTTTTGAAATCATGTTCTAAGGAAAATATGGACCTGTTTTAATGACTCTATGGACAATTTCAAAGGAACTCCTGTGTTTTTGGTTAAGGTTTATTTTGTAAATCTTGAGTACTAATTGAAGTTAGATATGTGGACTAATTGAGGGTCTATTCAAGCCTTGTCTAAGGAACAAAGGTCTCCTTTTTGTCAAATAGCCAACAGATTTTCAACCTTCGAAATAGGCATCCCAAAAGCTACAGTTTAATCTACTTGACACAATATCTATTCACTGATGCTTATTTCGACTTTCTAAGGGACATATAGAATTTTGAGTTGTGGTGTTTTAGACAGACTTTGAAGTGAATTTTTAACCATTATTTGGCAACAACTTATGATCTCTCCATGGCTAGAGTAAACACTGATATTTTTGAATATTTCAAGGATGATTGAGATGGTTTTGGACTGATATCTGATACAAATATTTTCTCCTTTTGAGGTCTTTTTTGAGGTTGTCCTGAGCATTGAATATTGAACATCATAGCATGGATAGAATCATATCAAAGTCATCAAATCTGAGGATGGTTTTGAAGTTGTATTCATCTTTGTAGTTCTAGTATAGTAGAAGAGTAATAACATCATAAAAAAGAAACAGTGCATTGAAGGTTGTGCAAGCTTTAGACCACTCAAGGGAATCTTTAGGCACTAAACTTGGTAGTCTGTGGCACACTTCAACAACCTCGAGGTATGGAATATCTTATTTGTTCAGATTAGGTTAACTAAAGGATTTGTCAAGTATTGCAATCAAAAGTTGAAAATGTACAAGGGGTGTCTTTAATCAAAGACACATCCTTGACAAAATATCTCCTAATAGAAGTCTAAAGCATTCATTGGCATATCTCTCATAAAAGGTATGAAAATTGATGGTTCAGTTATGTTTGATTTTTTTATTGAAGTAGGAGTTGTCAGTACAGAAGGACTAGATATGAAGTTTGGAAACATCATTATACATATGGAGCATGCATCAACAACAAATAAAGGTTTATTGAATATATTTTTAAGTGGGTCATTGTCCCTAGTACGAGAGCCCACAATTCATTTCTCTATTTTATATTTTCAAGGTGGTCGGGTGGTGCAAGGCTAGAGAGTGAAGTCCCCTTCAAGTTGGAGCCTGGGAAAGTTTGATCTTATAGGGTGTTGAAGCATCCTTTCAGTTTGAGATTATAAAACGGGGGCATTGTAGCATCCTTCTAGTTGGAGCAAGTAAAACTAGGGTGTAGGGGCATACTTTTAGGAGTTGGAGCTTCTTGATAAATTGAATGCTTTATAGAGTACTAGGAAGTTTGAGCTTCCCTTTTCATTGGAGATGAGAAACACTATACTCATAAATTATTATAGAGAAGCGTTCAATGGTTTTTCTCCCAGAAGGGTTTCCACCTAAAAATATTCTTGTGTACTACTCTTGTGATGTGTTGATGATTTATGTTTTATTCGATGTTATTTCTTTGAAATTTAATAATTAAGTAATTTTAAGTGAAATATTTATTCACCCCCCTCTCATTATTTCCAACAACATTCACTTATGACTAATAAGGTTAGCACATGATTTACAATCTTCCATCTAAAACTTTCATAAAATATTCAATACATATATAGGCTATGGAATCAAGACACCATCATCCAATTACAAGAATTGGATTCCTAAAAAGAAACATAATAAAACAAGATCAGGCATATCAAATGTATTTTCCAAATGTTTCTTTAAACCCAAAATCAAATCAACATAGCTCCCAATTTTCCCTAAATCATCCACATACAAAAGAAGAATAAGAGCTTCACCATTTACATACAAAATATACATACAATTTTCTAATTCATGGCATTTGAAACTAAGATTGAGGAAAAAATGGCCAATATTTGCATACCATACCCAACGGGCCTATTTCAAATCATACAAGGATTCCTTTAATCAACAAGAAAAATTCCATCCTTTTAAAAGCCTAAGGATTTCTCCATACAATTTTCTACAATGATATCACCATGTAAGAAATAACTTTTGACATCCATTTGGTGCACCTTCCATCGAAAATGAGTACCAAGTGAAAGAACAATTCAAACGAATTTCATCTTAGCAACAAGGAAAAATTCATCGTAGAAAAATAGATGTCTTCTTATAGAGAAAAACCTTTCACTATCAAATCAGCCTTATTTCTTTCGATAACACCTTCAAATATGAAATTGGTTTTTGTAGACCCATCAATGCTTTACCCCATTCATTCCATGTCATTAAGGAACTAAATCTCATTTTTCTTGCTTCATCAAAGAATGATACTCATCAACCATATTATTCGCCCATTTAGGTCAACCATCTACATTTTTGTATGTATCAGGATCACATGCTTCTCATACATTTTCCATTAGAGCAATACTGCCACCTTGTTTTTTATTTATAATCTTCCACAAGTCATTTATATATCCTCTATTGGCTCCAATAACTTCAATTTTCTTTGTACTTCATCTGGATAGATAAATATTATGTGTAAAATGCGTATCTATACCAAAATATTCATTAGAGGAACAATCAAGGGTTCCAAATCTTGTGGTCAAATCTATTGTAGAAGGTTCAATGGAAGTTAGGTTTGGTACTGTTGTCACTTTTTCTATCACCTGTAGCACAAGTGCTTCAGGAGATGTAGAAAGCTTCCTAGAGATAGTCTCTGGGTTGATTGTAGAACAATGCCTAGGACATATTAGATAGAGGAGTGCATGGAAGAATATCAGTGAGGGGTTTCAGAAGCGCTCCAATTGTCACGTAGTTAAAAAGATAATAAAGGTGACTTAGTTAAATAGGCCTTCATTAAGGTAAACTCAAGCCAATACATGGATCCAAATGTTCAGGGGGTAAATCGGGCCAACCTCAAAGAGAAATTTTTGGTTTTGGTGGCTGACACACAACAACAGGCAGCTTAATATTGACATTGCAGTAAAGTGAAGAGGAGGAAATGGAGGAGGGGATTCGGTGTGTAGGGATGATTGCAATACATAATCCTAAGAAACGATTGTTCTTGTAGCAATATGGAAGAGGGAGGAGATGAAAGAGTGGAAGGAGAGGAGCGCAAATTAAGGTTTCATGCCATATACCTCATGGGTACCTTTATCAACAAACAACATGAGTAAATATGTGCTCATACAGGTACTATAGGTTAATCGAATAACACAAGTAAATCTATCTTGTACACAGGTATTGTAGGTTATATGCTGACATAAGTAAATCTGTCTTATACACAGGTATTGTTCGCCATTTAGCAGCCTATATAAATCCATGAGTTAGAGAGAAACTAACAACTTCATCACACTATTTAAGAGAAAGAAAAACATATATGAAATGACATTTACAGAGGGGAAAACACACTGCGCATTGCGATGATTTGAATCACTAAAGAGTTTCATTAATCTTCAAAATAAGTCCCATTCACCAGTCCATTTAATTCAACAATCTATAGCTCAAGTCCCTCATGAACAAGCTTCATAGAACCAAAGTGGAACCACAAAATTTTGACCACTGTCGGTGCAGAATTCCGGAACCACTATTAAGTGTTTCTTCCTCCCTTTTATAAGGAGAGGGAGATATTGGAAATTAATTACAAAAATATCTCAGCCTGAGCATCCAGTTGTCTATTAGACTACTTGTCTCGGCATGTAAGGCTCTATCACCCCAAATGATTTCATTCGGATTTGATTCTGTTCTTGGAAATATAGAAATTACAGAAAAATAGAAACAAAGGAAACTGAATGGTGATGGAGGAAAATATCATTCTGCGGTTCCTGTGAAGGCCCCTCATCAGGCCATGTCTCTGCCACAATTTGCCCCACTAGCTTCTCAGCTGGTTCCTGTCTCTTTCGCCTTAACTGTCTGGCTTCACCACTCTCTGGAGTTGGTAGCGATCTACTGTGTTTTCTTGTCACAAAGCAGAAGCAAATTTTGTCCTGCAAGTCCTTTGTTGTGCATTTGAGTGGAGCTCCATGCTGAGCCATTAAGTCTTCATGAGTCCCATACCTCCATTTACTCTCTGAAGACATGCGGCGAAGTAATCGAATTCATTTTTGTGACGCATGTAGTCCTTAGTTTCTTGTTGCACTGACTTCTATAGGCTTATCCCATATCGATTTGCAACTGCTCCATGCCTCTATTCAATGTCTCAGATATTGACCCATCCACCTTTAAAGCTCTGTACCACGATATTAGAACAATACTGCATCGGGACTTTTATTCTAGAGGATGCTACAAACAATGAGTTTCGATGCTTCTTGGCCCCTTTGGTTTAGTCCCTTTCAATATTTCTTCATCATAGCGTTGAGGGATGTGACTTGGGGCTCAGCCTCAAGGCGCTAGGGCCTTTAGACTCCTGTCAGGGGCCATTTTCCTTTTATAAAGCACTTTTTCCCCTTTCCTTTAAGTTCCTCTAGCGACTGCATGCTTAGCAAAATATCAGAACTCCTCTACATCCGAGGTTTCCAGTCGAAGTTCTTATATTGGAGCCAAAACATGTTTATGATCTTCGATTGCGATAGCCCTTTAGTGCTCAACGTCTAGCTTGGCCTTTGGTTTTTTATGCTTTTGTGACCATGGACCAACCCCCCAGATTGGAGCCCCTTTATCGCACTTTCCCATGTGTGGACTATGTTACAAAGTGCCGATAAGCCTCAAGCTTCGATTTGCGATTGCCGATGTGACGTCATCACTACCATGTGGCACTTCTTGAGTGGTGACACGTGTCACTGGATATGCCCTATTTGGACCCTTGAAAATGCTAGGTCTTCATGCCACGTGTCTTCCATACTGCCACGTCATGATGATGTCAGACGCCACATTGATTTATCAGGACTAATAGTATTCCACCATGTGGCCCTCTAGAGGAGAGAGAAAAAGCCCATCTGCTCTTGGTTGCTAATTTCCTTTGTAAATCGCTTTCGACCTTTCTTAGTGATTTGTAATATCGACATATTCTCCTCGTGATTTCTTAAGAGTGGTCGGTTGAAACCCCCAATCGCTGATTTGCGATATCGGTGATCGCCAATCGCTGGTTTCACCCCAAACATTTGATCTTCTCATCGCTACTCTAGACCACTGATCTCTGATATCATCAATCACTGATCGTTGGTATACTCTATCTTGCCATGCTGCCTGATCCTCCAATTTACGATTTGTAAGATGCTCCTAGACCTCTGATATGCTCTTCTCCTTCATTTCAAAGGCAACAAAACCCTTTAACTTAAACAAGCCATATCTTCTGATCCAAAAGTCCATTTTTGGGCCTTCACATACCATTGGAAAGCCTATTCCAAGAAATATCCAATGGAGAGGGTCCAATTTATATTTTACAACTTTTGTGGCTTGGAAGATGGCTTCATACTTCATTGCTCTTTTGCACTTTGGGCAATCGAAAACACATTTTGTAGTATGTGACAATAGGTACAATAGGCAATACAATATCTTTCTTGCAAAAAATTTCTTGTTTTACTAGAGCAAACAATTTGTAGGCCTTAAAATATTTAGAGTAAACCTTCATAATATAAGCATGACTCTTTGGATCCAACTTATTTCTTTTATCGTTCAAAACGTGAGCCCACAATATGCATCCAAAGATTCGAATGTCCAACTAAGGGTTTCCTCCCACTCCATTTCTTAATAGGACTTATATTTCATATAGATTTAGTCAAAATTAGGTTCAAAATGTAATTTGAGTAGTAAATAACCTCTACATAAAACTTCGTTGGTAGACCTTTAGCCTAAAGCAAACAATGTTCCATTTTTTTTCTTCCTTTTTGCAACAATATTTTGTTAAGGTGTGTACGACACAAATCTTTGCCAAGAGATTCCATGTTGAAATAATTAATTTTCAAATACCTTACCCACACATTCTCCACCATTGTCTATTCTTGAAAATATCACAGATCAAAAACATTACATTTCACCTAACGCCCTAAATTCCTTGAAATTTTCTAAGGCATGACTCTTACTCTTAAAGAAATAGACACAAATATACCTAGAAATTAGGAAGATGCCACAACCTATTATGGGAGTTTGGATAACCAATTTCCAAAAGAATTACTACTATAATTTTTTATCCAAGTAAGGTTTATGGTCTTCATTAAGGCTGTGGATTTGTGGAATTATGTGCAAATTATGCATGAATGTTATAAATATGATCAAATTAAATGGGAAGCCAAGAAAAGTTGATAAGGATTCTCAAGATAAGAAGAGGCTAAATGTCAAAGAAAAATTGTTTGTTGGAAATCTCAATTCTAATGTAGATGGAAAGATGCTATATAATTATTTCAATAAATTTGGATTTATTGTTACAATTTCCAAGATCATGAGAGATCCTAACACTGAGAATTCATAAGGCTTTGGATTCATCAATTATGACTATGTTGTGACATTTGATGCCAAGTATTGATGAAATGATTGGTCAAGATATTTTCCATCACCAAATAGTCGTAACATATGCATATAAAAAGGATAAAAATGGAGAATGGGGTGGTGCTCTTACAAAGAAAATGCATGCATCATGCAATTTTTGAGAAGGCTTTTTGTACTTCTCAATATATATTCGAATTAAAACTAAAGACAACAGTTGTGGGGTCATTTGTATCCTGCTATAGGTTCTGAAACTCAACAAATGAAATCTCAGTTTTCTTTGTATATTTGTAACTTCATTGCAATTGCAAAGAAAGGGGTACTAACAATGTAACCTAAATGATGAGACCTTTCTAAAGTAATGAAGAACAATGATATAAACTATAAAGTCAACAAGATAGATTCATTTGTTTATTGTGTTATCTTGAGTTGGTGATCAATTTGTAAATCACTAAAGGATTCGTTCCAACCTTGGTGATTTCATTCCAAGCATATAAGAACATATATGATCAAGGGATGTTTTATTCAACCTTCTCAGTTTCTAAAGTTTGTGTTGAAAATAACAACAAGAAATGCTAAAAATAGAAGTGCTAAAAATAGCACTGCTATAAATAGCAGTTTTGGTGCTAGTGCTAGATTGAGCAACAGGGAATGAAAAATGGAAGTGCTTTAAATAGCATTGCTAAAAATAGTAGTTCAAGATAGATTCTTATTTTAGTCAGTCCCTAAACTAAAATAGTGAAGTAAAATTCGAATTTGAACTTAACAACTGTTTGTAAAATAATTAATTAATTCAACTTGAGTTAATTAGTTAAGGAAAATCAAACATGAAGTCTATGTGGGGACATGCAATAGTTTCTCCATTAATTGAGGAATTTATCCATCAGTTAAAGAGATAAGGATGAGTTCTAATTTGAATTGTAATTAGTTGGCTCAGTTAACTGAGTCAAGTCCAGTTAGATTGATTTAAACAATTTGTTTAAATTAATGTGAGTCAGTTAATTAATGCATGCTTGCATATAACTGCTGCACTTCAGATAACTGAATATTCTCTCATGAATAACTCATGCATGTCAGTTCAGATAAAGACCCAGTTGAGATCAGAGGAGGGACATTGTACTATCAGTTAGATGGATTTTTCCTATAAAGGAAGCTCATCGATGGAGAAGGATTTATCTCCTTCAGGATTGCACAGTTAGATTAGAGGTTAGTGAGTGTGTGAAGAGGCAAATTCACAAAAGTGGTTACATTGGACCCCAAGGAAAATTGCGCAAAGAAATAGGAGGCTTGGAGGGCAAAGGAGAAGGTTTGTGAGAATCCTTTGATTGTCTTTGAGCAGTAGAGGGATTGTACTGAGAGCTGGATAGCTTCTAAGCTAAGGCTTTGTGTAATCTGGACATATTTCCACTTGTATGATAATACAAAGATTGGGGTTTTAGGCTGAGGCTTTCCCCGAGTTATTTCTTCTGTGCTATGTGTGATTAATTTCTTCTTATCAGTTATGTGTGTTCAATTGATCTTGCTCAATTCGATTAAGCTTCCGCATAATTATTTGTAGAAGTAGATCAAGTATTGTGCTTTAGTATATTGCATTATCAGGTGATCTACAGTGGGAATTTCTACAATTTGCAAGGGAAAAATATCTATTGCATAGGTTACAAAGTCAGAGCACAACAATGATTATGACCAACCAACCCGTTTTGCAGTTTAAAATTAATTTAAGAATGCATATTTGAAGGGGGGATGATCTTTGCAACATTTATTGGACGTGTATTTGAGGAGCACATTTGAAAATGTTCAATTGGCACGATTTGAAAACATTTAGAAGTTTAGAGGGCTACCTATCCATTTCTTCTAGTCATATTTGTGTTTACCTTGATCAAAGAGATGCACACAATGGGTGTATATTTGAAGCTAGATGGAATGCACTTGCCTAACTTGGAGGGCATCTTGTGGTTACATGTGCATAAGTTATGAAGGAGAATTTGGATGCATTTAGAGGACCACAATTCCCACTTTAGATGATGATACGATGCTAAAGCAAATTATTTGAAAGGCCATAGGCCTACCCATGTGGGAAGACATGGAATATTGTTTGATGGATAAGAAAATTGCGGAATGGTTTTTGCACGATTAACGCAACCACTTGGATGATGACTTGGACGTTGGATTGTGAAATTTGAAGCTCACTTTCTCACATTTAGGAGCTGTATTAACAGTTTTGGTGAATGAAGGGAGCTTTGAAAATCCTTGGATGCTAGGCATTGCACCGACATCCCTTCTAAATCCTTCATATGTGGAGAATGCTCATGTTGCTTAAAATTTATAGAAGTGGCATGAATTCCCCTTAAATTTTGTAATTTAGATTAATTAATTAAAGAAGAGTTCCTTTTTTCCCTCCAGAGGCTAGAATAGGGGATTTTAGTAGTTGAGAACCTCATCTATAAATAGAGGTGAACTTCGTCTCATTTTCTCATGGATGGATTTTAGGGGACAAATCCCTTAGCAAGTATGAAATTTTGATTTTTTTTTGTTATTTCTTGATTTTTGCTATGGATGGATGAGTTGAGAGTGACTTTTGGGGAGTATATTTGGATGTGAATAGTTTTTTCTTCTGGATGGATATAAATATATATTGATGGGAAGGCCTTATTGATGTGGATAGACTTGTTTTCATGGATGATTATTACGTAATTTATGTGATCAAATTGAGTAAGCTATCTCTAATCTATCCTATTTCTTGTTGATGGAAAAGGGTTATTATCTCTGCCGCACGCAATAGATATTGCATTGGATTTTTGGTCAAACCATATATTTGATTTTGACTAAAAATCCAATGTAATATTTCTATAGTTTAATATTGGAAATTAAAATATATTATTATTTTTAAATAATTTAATTTATTTATGTTCAATTTAATTAATTATCAAATTGAACATGTTATTTCTCATTGCTTTGGAATAAGTGTTATACATTTGAGGCACTAACACTTGACTGTCAACCTACGACAAGAGCTAACTAGCCTGCCATAGGGTATTAAATACCTCTATGGTGGCTGGTTACATGCATACTCTTTATTTGATCACAATACCATGCGCTATGGAAGTATGGGCATGCCATTTCCTTTACATCAAATCAGGGTAAAGAGTATGCATGTAACCAACCACCCTAGAGGCATTTAATGCCCTATGACAGGCTGGTTAGCTCTTGGCCCAGCCAACAATGTCATCGTACCAACCAATTAATAGTGTAGGTTGACAATCAAGTGTACCAACCAATTAATAGTGTAGGTTGACGCCAAGAGCTAACCAGCCCGCCATAGGGCATTAAATGCCTCTAGGGTGGCTGGTTACATGCATACTCTTTATCCTGATTTGATGTAAAGGAAATGGCATGCCCATACTTCCATAGCGCATGGTATTGTGATCAAATAAAGAGTATGCATCTAACCAGCCACCGTAGAGGCATTTAATACCCTATGGCAGGCTAGTTAGCTCTTGCCGTTGGTTGGTTGGTACAATGATTGTTAACAATTATTACTTGATGTCAAAAGGATTACAAAATACAGGAAATCCTCAACGTATATTAAGAATTGAGGTCATTTCGATCTCTGAATACATGTTCAGTAACTCAGTAGTGCATTTATAACATTGCCCATCAAGCTTACAAGTATTCCTCTATTGCTCATATCACTGTATCATTTTCGAGCTCCTAGCATTGAAGCCCCAAGCAATTTGATCCGATGGCAAATCCTCCAAAACCATGGAAGATCCAGTAGGTCAGAGGCTGGGTTTTGTTTGGTTCCACCCTTTCTTTAACATGCCCAACCTCTTCTATTATAATTGACGAACAACTGGGCCCTGCTTGAAGTCATGATTGGGTTAAAACATGCCACCAAACAAATATATCAAGGCCCAACTTAATTTAGATCTGACCTCACACATTTGACTAGAGGTTGGGATCATAATTTTTTTTGTGAAGTTGGGATCAGACTTTTGCTTCCTCTACGAGTCCTTCATGCTACGATCAAAACTAATTTGCAGCGCTTTCAAAATTTGTGTGCATATTTAATACTTGTAGGGAAATATATACGTAATATACATGGGTTCTCGACTTCACCATCGTTCAAATAATTTAGAATTGCAAGATTTTGTTGGTGAACTTATCATTTAGTAAGCTTCTCCGCCATAATTTTCTGGTGTGTAGATTTCAAAAATAATTGTTAACATACATGCCAAATGATGGAATCTTACAACACATACCATATACAAAACTTGAGGACATAAGCGAGGGAAAAAACCTGCAAACGAACTATATTGCGTAAACATTGTGAGAATATAAGCCGGGAAAAACAACCCTTGTAAAATAAAGTTTGATCAAATATCTCAAAAACATAAAAAAAAATATAGAGTAGGTAAACTTTTGATTTGTGTATCTACGGATACGCATGTTATATTGTAATCACTTTGTAGTAAAAAATGTAAAAAATGTATTGAATTTTTGTTTTATATATATATTTTTAAAGTTTTTATCAAAAACATAAAAAATATAGAGTATGTAAACTTTTGATTTTTATATCTACAGATATGCATGTTATATTGTAATCACTTTGCAGTAAAAAATGCATTGAATTTTTGTTTTTTATAATTTTTTTTTAAAGTTTTTAAAAAAATTATCATATTAAAGTTGATTTTCTCAAAATTAGAAATTATTTAAAATTTTAAAAGTTATTTTAAAATTTTAAAATTAAATTTTTATTTTATGATTGTATAAATTATTGAATAGAGAATTTTCATGGGCTTTTATTTTTTGAATTTTCAAACAAAATAAAAATATATAAAATATAAATTTGAAAAAAATATATAAAAAGGACATGTGTAATATCAATTTGTACTATAATAACATAATAAATGTATTATAGTATACCATCCATGCTTTAAAAATATTTTTATTTATTTAATTACTTGTTTATTTAATATTATTTTGTCATTGGAATAATGTTGTGTTTCTTTAACTGTTTGCATGGGGTAGTTCAAGTGGCAATGGCTGTGGAAATGAAGTCTCACCGAACCAGAGATCTTGGGTTCAATTCTTGTGCTACCCTCCCTGCAAGTAATTTAATTTATATCTATTAATGGTATGAGAAGGTTCACGGGTATTGTATGCAAGTAATTTAATTTATATCTATTAATGGTATGAGAAGGTTCACGGGTATTGTATCCTAAAATTTAAGTAATTTAATTTATATCTATTAATGGTATGAGAAGGTTCACGGGTATTGTATCCTAAAATTTTAGGAGTACGCTGCAATCCAAATTCGATTGTAATGTAAAACTTTATTTTTAATATGTTAATTTAAGTGACTTATTTATTTTTAATCATTTGGATTAAAAAAGAAATTTCAATAATAAAAAAATTATAAAAACATTATAGAATATTTTTAGAAAAACTTAACACAAAAATTTTAATCATTTCAACTAAAAACAGAGTTTTAATAATAAAAAACTATAAAATATTATAAAATATTTAATAAAAAATTAACGCAGTTAAATTGAGCCAAAAAAGAGTTAGTTGAGAAATGAGTACAAGAAATAAGACTAAATTGTGTATTGAGTCAATAAAGACAACTATTACCCACTACTATTTACAAATGCAAACTGATTTATCAAGAAAAGCCACCTTAATTGAAATAAATTTTGAGTATTCCATACTAGGTAGATTTTCACTCCATACTTCTAAATCTATCTTTACAAATGATTGCATTGAAATTAGCTAATCTATATGTATAATTTCATCACAAAAACAATCAAATTTATATAATAAAAGAACAATTACAAGAAATAAGAGATTTTTTATATAATTAAATTTTTTTCCATTACTTGAAATATATTTTAAATGTATAAATGAATTTAAAGTCCTAGAAAATGGTCAAGTATTTTCTTTGTATAAATATAACAACTCAAATTTACCATTACAATAATATTTATTTAGATATTATTATTCAACCATTTTTTACCATCATAACAATTCAATTGTCAAAAACTCTTAATCAACAAAAACAATTTAAGCTATACTCTAGAAAATTTTATCCTAACAACTTCTATGCACAATAACATAGATTAAAAAAATTCTTGCTCAAGAAAATGTTTAATTTGATATATATTAATTTTTTTAAAAAACTATTAAAATTAATAATTATTAATAATAAAAATACCTATTATTATTTATTATTATTTGATTACTATTGTAAAAAAATCAATTTATTATAACATGAATTTTCAACACAATTCCCCTCTTTATTGTTTTTTAATTTAATTTCTGCTATCAATTACTTTTTACATAAGAGGCAAGTACTAAGTTGCTATCAATTACTTTTTGCATAAGAGACAAGTACTAAGTAGCAACGTTGCATATTACACATATTTAAAAATGTGATTAACGTTATCAAAAGGTATGGAGAATTTAAAATTTTGATTTTTTTTTAAAGCTTAGTAAGACTACATCTTTATCATGTCCAATATATCACCATGATTGGGTGGGGAATTGAAATTGAACCAGTGACTTCATATCAAAGAGTGCTTTAACAAAGCACCCAATCATCCTCTATCCAAAACCCCATAGACAAATTTTTGACTTTTTAAAACTATAATATAATAATTGTAAATTAATTTTACACCGATACATATTATTTATTATTTAACTTAGAGCATATTTTGAAGTAATAAACATATAAGTAAAAAATTAACAAATACGAAAAAGAATTGAAAATAAAACGAGAACCTAAAGAATGAAATGTGCATCAAAATTTTAACAGGCCCAAGCCGAATTGAAAACGTGATACTTGCCGAATTAATGAAAAGTAAGTATTGCCCAAAACGCAATCAAAGTCTGAATATGAAGCCAAGTGTTAGTGGGTACATTTAACAACATTTTCCTTGAGAAGCTTCGACGCATAAAACAGAGTTTGACATTACGTATAGATGAAGATTGTACCAATTGATACATGGTCTGTCCCCAACCTTAGAATCCAAAGAAGTCTTAAATCAGTCTGGCAACCCATATTATAGATAAGACAACAGATGAGGCAAGTTGTCACGTTCATTGCAGTTCATTGATCCCAACAATTCATTAGGGCTTTAAATGCATGCAAAAGGTCTCCCCTAAGAAGGTAATTGCAAGTATTTTTCTGGAAAATCTATGGTATAATGAAGAATGTAAGGTATCCGGGATATATTTAAAAGAGAGAAAGTGGAGTAAATTGCAAGTATTTTTCTGGAAAATCTATGGTATAATGAAGAATGTAAGGTATTCAGGATATATTTAAAAGAGAGAAAGTGGAGTAAAGAAAACAATAAGACATATGAAAAAATAGTATTTTAAAGAAAAGAATATGTAAATCGAAGAAGAAAGGAGTTAATCTCTTTTGGAAAGTATAACCCCAAGGGATTTTGGAAAGAGCTACAACAAAGGAGAAAGCACACTCAAAACAATATTACAGGTGGCAAATGGTTGGACTATGCGAGGCTCCTCTATGAGTGGGTGCACGAGAAAAATACTCCCCCCATAGTGAACACTTCAATAGAACTATTCATAGAAGATGATATCAAGCAGAAAATAAAGAATTTAGCAAGCAATAAAGTAGAGGACATAGATGAGATTAAAGTTGAATTCCTAAAATGGGAAGCTGAGATCCTTGCTCCTCATTTAAAAGGAATTTTCAATGGCATCATCCAGGATGACTTTCCGGGAGAGTGAACTACTAGTGTGGTCATTCCTCCTTTAAGAGTGGAGATATCAATAACCCCTCTAACTACCACACTATTATGGTTAACCCCCTCATGGGAAAGATTTTTGGGAGCATGATACAGTGAAGAATCAACAATTGGGAAGAAAGTAAGGGAAAAAGGGCAAAAGGACAAGCAAGCTTTAGACCTAGACACTCTACCATTGACCATTGTGTCACCCTTAGACATTTGATAAAGAAATTTTGGGACAAGTAATGTTAAACAAACTATTGTTGTTTTGTGGACTTCAGGAAAGCCTTTGACACAGTGCCTAGAGACAAACTATGGAACAAGATGGAAGAGTTGGGTATCCCAGATGAGTATAGAGCAACAATTCATAGACTTTATGAGAAGGTTAGATCTAAAATCAGGACACAAGTGAAGGATTGTATGAATGTTTCGGTAGTGATATTGGTGTTATACATGGATGTCCTCTATCCCCCACTTTGTTCGATTTAATATCGATAAGATGGAAGCTTGGTTAAGCAAAGTGGATGGACAAGGGGTTCATCTAGCAATCTATGTGGTAAAGTTGCTTCTATACACATATGATCTTATCCTAATCTCAAAAACAACACATATATTAAGAGAACACTTAAAGGCCTTAGAAAACTTTTATCATGAGGTTGGGATGCAAGTGAACATTAACAAGACCAAAATCATGATTTTCTCTTCAAGTATAAAAGACAAAACAAGCACTTTTCTTTTCGAAAGTAGTCCTATGGAGATAGTGAAAGAACACAATTATCTTGGGATTGAAGTCCACTAGAAGCTTAGTTGGGAGACTTGTAGGTCAAAAAGAATTCAGGGGGGATGGAGAGCTTCATACCTACTCCAAAATAGGTACAAAAAAGCTGGACTTTGGGATTGGAAAACCAAGAAAATCCGTTTTGGTTTGTTGGTTACGCTTGGGGAATCAACATGTCAACTTGCAGCTAGAGGCAATTAGAAAGAATACAGAAACATCTAATTACTAGCAATCTCAAAGTTAAATCCACAGTCCCGTATGAAATCCTTTTAGCTAAAGCAGACACTTTTCCATTGGAGGTAATGACGATAACCATGTTAATAAGCTATTCAAATAAGACTAGAAACATGGATAACCAACGTTAGCCCAAGATAGATATGGAAGAGAGATTAGAGCGTAGGAAGAAAACTTGGATGAAGCAAAATAAAAAGTGGTTCAGTAAGTGGAATATCAACCTGCATGAATGCCCTAGCACCAATGGAGAAATACAAAAATGTTGATGGAAAAATTTAGGACTGCAATGTGGACCAATCACAATGGGCATAAAAAAACATACTACATCAAAGAGTTCAATCCAACTTATGACCATGGTAAAAAACAAAGGTGCCAGTGGCACATTTGAGGACAAGGTCACATCACCTTAGATGTGAGATTGGCAGGTGGAAGATCCCAAGGAATTTTGGGAAGAGAGAACTTGCATTTTCTGTGATAAGGGTGTGGTGGAGAAGGAATGACACTTTGTCATGGAGTGTGCAACATATAAGGATATTCGTATTCAATATGAAAACAATCTAAAGGTTAACAACATGCACCATATATTCGACAAAGATAAGATTAATCAGTCAAGACTCATAGCCGAAGATCCGACATCGAAAAGAATATGAAGATGATTTAATGTTGTTATTCTCTAGGTCCCTTAGGCTGCCCAGCTTTGTGGACGTCATTCAAGTCATTCATTTCATTTCATTTCATACAACAACCTTGGAAACTTGTTTAGCACATTCATATGTTTGTGTTATAATAAACCATATAATGAAAGTTTCCATTAAAGTATTGATATATATTTATTTCTTGTATTGAATGCTTGTAATTTTGATAAAGTTACCTTTGTAAATAAATACATTTTTATGATGTAGAGGAATTGAAAAATCTTGACTAATAGATACCTTTATAGTAAAAACTTCCCAAAAATTGAACTCATATGTTTAGTGAAGATATGTATACATTAGATTAGTTCTGTAATTTCACAAATAATAAGATAGCATATGAATTTAGGATTTTATCTTATTATATTTTTAAGAAAATAATTTTCATATCAATATGATATAATTGTAGATATATTATTGATTCAGGAGTATATATTTACTTTTATATTTTTAATTAAAAAATTTAATTATATATATGATTTCTTAATCAACCATATAATTTTGATCTCTATAATTTACTTTTAATTTTTATACACCTAACATCATATCATATTATCTACTCTACCTTAATTCTTTGAGTTATTACTATTTTACTGTCCAAATGATCTTTTATAAATTTAGACTCCATGAAAATATTGTTCACACACTCATGATGAGAAGATATCCCTCATTTTTTTAGTTGGACATAGCTTATTATTGCTACATCACGAGCTTGAGATAAAAATGAGATTTGAGTAGATTGTAAGTTAATTAATAAATATATTTTTAACATTGTTCAATTTTTCTAATTGATTACACATCTTTACAACGATTAGCTAACACATTTTTTGAATGATAGGGCAACCCTTAAATCATCAATTTAAAAAGAAAAAATTCAATAAAGAAAAAGTGTTAAACAAATATTCATATAATTCATTTTAAAATTTTATCATTGTTAGGACCACTTCTTACAACACATCATAACATCAAAATATTTTATTTAAAGTAAGCAATAGGGATATTTTATGGAATGGTAATTTGCATGTAATTATTATTAATATTTTGAAATGTTTCACGATCTCATTTCAAAATTTATAATTTATTTAAATGTCTAATTGATATATAATTTTTTAGCAAAAAATATGAATAAACACATAAAAATTTAACTATTTTATTATTTTATTTATAGGAAAGAAATTTTTCCTGTTATATTAATTATTGTAAACCATGAAATATGATACTTATCAAATCATTCTTTGTTCTTCAATGAAGAAAAATGAAAACTTAAAATTTAACTCTTAATATTTATAAACAAACTTTCATTTTAAATTAGAAGTATATGCGACTCTACAATATATTTAATCAAATCATAATAAATATACATATTATATACATACTTATTTCATCAATAACTTTAGATGAGATTTTGTATACATCATATTTATAATTTAATTATGGCTTAGCCTAATTAATAAATAAAATGACTTTTTTCTTGCTTTTTTTTTGGGTTAATTTTGTGCTAAATGTGGTAAATATTTTTAAAGATCATAAGTTTAATCTGTTTAATTTACAGTATTCGAGTGTTTTAAGGGTTTTTAAGGATGCTAAACCCATTCATGCATTTAAAAGTGCATTTTAAACAACAAGAATAACAATTTTGCTTGAAATTGCATTGCAAGATCATAGTTTAAAAAGTCATTTCCTCTATTTAAATTTTTATAATTCTAATTCTAATATTAAATAGTTGTAAGGTCAAAATCTATGAAGTGTAGATTAATTCATTTTAGTGGGCTTTGTCATCATCACATTGATTGAAATCTCATGAGGATTTGAGAGTGGAAACCACCTCAGGAAATACAAATTATTTCAAAGGATATATAGAGTGGACCAAACTTTATACAAGACTAATTTAACTAATTTAATTTCAACTTGTATGTCTTTATTGTTTTTCTACTCTATTAGCTTACCATAAAAAAGAATGAACGAAACAACTCAATAAAATATAGAGGCAATAAAACATATACATTAATTCATATACTTGTAGAGAGAACGTACAATTATTTATAAAGATTCAACTACATTGGAGATGTTTCCATACAAATTGTCGAGAAATTGCCTATGCTAATTGTCCTTCAATTTGTCTATGCTAACGGTAAAACAAATTGTAATTAATTATTTATTTAACATTTTTTTTACTCAATAGTTTTGAGCCCACTTATTTATCATGACTTTATTTATTTTATCACTAGTTCTTGACAAAATCACGAATAACATGGTGATAAATTGACTTTTCAGTTCTTAATATTTAATTTATAATTAATTTTTTTTTTTTTTTTTTTTTTTTTTTTTTTTTTTAATTTTTTTTTTTTTAAATTAATTATTATTATTATTTTTTTAACTAAAACGGTTATGATTTTTATTTATTTGAAAAAATCTTGGGTCTTTGCCCAATCGGCTCCTATTACATTGCAGATTTCTAACTGTTGCTAATTATGTTCTGCTAGATTTTCAGGGCATTTGTACAATGATTTCATTGTTTACAATTAGCAGTCCTTTCATCAGAGAGCTGCTTTTGTTTGCCATCTGATCAGCTTCACGGTTTGACTTTCTAAGAATATGATAAAACTTACAAGTGTCAAAGTCTAGGAGAACTCTCTTCTATCTGTCCAGTATTTTATTGAGGCTGGCATTGCTAAATAAATTTCCCAGCTTTAGGTTTTTTATTATTAACTCTGAATCTCTGAAGGCTTGGAGGACTTTGGCACCTTTGTCTCTTGCAATATGGCAAGCTTTGAGTAGCCCAAGGATCTCTGCTTGATTGTTAGATTTTTGGCCTAACCCCCAGCTGAAACAGTCTTTTGAAGTCCCATCCGAAGAGTAGATGATCCCCCCAGCACCAGAAGCTCCAGGATTACCTTTAGACGCTCCATCGAAGAAAATTGTGGTTAAGTTTTGTGACTACCACCATGATTGGAATTTGTCATCTTCATCTCTTATGCACCATTCCTGATTTGCCTTTTGTGGAGAGAGGAGCTGCTTATGCGGGCAGGGCTCTAACGGGCCTAGCCATCTTTTTTCTTCTGGCAGTGGCATTAGGTCTTCTTTGAAATACTGCTGTTGGGCTGCTTCCAGGAGAAATGATTTAGCTTTTGCTGCTACTTGCAGAGGAGAGTGCCTCATCTCTCTGAAAATCTGCTGATTTTGAGCCAGCCACAACTGCCAACAAACATATTTTGGGATAGCTGTCCAAATTTTACTCCAGAATGATTTGGAAGGGATGTACTGGGAATAGAATCGACTCCATGTGGCGTAGAGTTATGAAACATAGATTTGTGAAGGCAGAGTAATCTGAAATTCATGTAAAATAATTCCCCATACCTCTTTTGCAAAATTGCACTCCAAGAAAAGGTGTTGGGCTGTTTCGTAATTGCTGCTGCATAACACACATCTGTGCAACCCTGCTATATTCCTTTTTTCCAAGTTATCACCAATTAGGAGTTTATTATGAGCCAGGGTCCAAAAGAAGAAATTCACTTTTGGTAGGGCTAGGGGGTCCCAGACATTCTTCCAAAAAGCCGGAGTTTGTTTGCTAATTCTTGAGGCCTGCAATGCTCTGTATCCTGCTGCTGTGGTGTAGACTCCAGACTGACCCCAACCCCATTTGTCTTTCATGGATCTGTTGACAGGGGATGCTTCCTCCAGTAGATCTTCAAGCAGGGTTTGTTGATGGGATAATCGGGCTGGGACTCCATGAAAATCCCATCCTGCCCAATCTCCATGATGGTCCCATTTTGACAGCTCATATATGGTGTTGACTCCTGCTTGCTTCAGCCAGTCCCTGAGATCAATTATGTCCTCATTATTCTCCGGAGGTTCTTTCCCCATAATACTGTCAAGCCACAGGTGGGTGCATTTGCTGTTGCCGGGGATCTTGTAAACCTGTTTGTTGAAGAACTTGCTGCTCCTGCAACAAAGTTTCCACACCTGCGTGCTGTTGACTGTATTTGTGTTATGAAGATTACTGAGGGATTTTTTGGGTCTGTATTTAGTGCGCAACAATACACTAACCGGGTGGGAGGGCTTGTGGATCAGCTTCCACAAGATCTTTCCTCCCAACGCTAAATTGACAAGAGCTGGATCTCTAATTTGCAGCCCTGCTTCTGCCTTTGTTTTTTTCACCACATCCCAATTCACCAGATGAATTTTGTTTTCATTTCCTTTTCCTCCCTGCCACAAGAAGTCTCTAAGCAGTTTGGATATTTGCTCCGACACATTTCTCGGTGCTAGGAGAAACGCTGCCTGATAGATTGGTAGCGCCGACATCATGGCTTCTATTAAAATTACTTTGCCTCCCTTCATCAGCCAATAGCCTCCCCACGCTGCAATTTTTGTTTTAATTTTAGAAATTATTTCACTCCACAATGTTCTTTTGTTGGCTCCTAATATAATGGGAAGGCCCAGATACTTGAAACTATCCCATGTTGCTTGTCCTTTGAATCCGAGGAGAGTGGTTATACCGGAGAGCTCCCTATGATCTATATTCCAGCTGAAAACTTCGCTTTTATTCTCATTTATTAATGCCCCTGAGGCTCTGCAATAATTTTTGAGAACTGTGTTTATGGCTTTGGCGATTCTAATGGAGGCTCCGCCAAGGAGAAGGGAATCGTCAGCGAATAGAGCGTGGTTTAGGGCTTCAGCTCCATGGGACGGTTTGAGACCCGGGATATTGTCGTTTAGTCTTTCTGCAGTGAGTTTTCGACTGAGGGAATCTGCCATTATGATGTACAGTAATGGGGAGAGAGGACATCACTGCCTGATGCCTCTTTGGCTTTGGAAGAAATTTGTGGGGCGACCGTTGACTAAAGGGGAGATCCATGGTTTGTCAATGTAAGCTTTGATGAGATTTACGAATTGGGTCGAAAAGCCAAATGAGAGCAGGACATTGCTGAGGAAAGAGCAGTCCACTCTGTCGAAGGCGTTAGCCATGTCTAATTTAATCAACATGCCTTTTCCATTCCACTGCTTGCTAGAGTGAATGATCTCCTGTACCTGGATTACATTATCTAGAATATGCCTGCCTTCCACGAAACCGCCTTGAGGAGGGGAGATCAATCTTTTTAACAACGGCTTGATCCGGTTTGCTAGTAGTTTAGCCAAGATTTTATATGACGCGTTACATAGCGAAATGGGCCTGAATCTTGCGAATGTCTCCAGATTGGTGTCTTTGGGGATTAGAGCGAGGTAAGTGGAGTTGGTTCCTCTTATTATTTTAAATTAACTAATAATTTATATTAGTATTTAATTAAAATTTGAATTTATTTTAATGTTTATCAATTTAAAATATAATAAACCATTTTCAAAAATTGCAAAGTTGAATGATTTTGTCTAATCATTAAACAAAATTTACATATAAATTTATACCTATAATTAAATAATAACATATTTCAAAAAATCAACCTGAATAATAACATAATTATTTCTAAAAACAAATAAATTTAAAGAATATATATGTAAAGTTTTATTTTATATGATAATATATTTATTAATAAAAGATAAGTTTAATTAATGAATTTTTGAACCATATGCATACAAATTTGGCTTTCTTCCCTTTGATTAAACATATAATTTTTTTGTTATATGCCATAAATAAAAATATTAAATTTTACTTCACATGCTTCTTTATATGACTTATTGATTTTTTTTCTAACACTTTGTTATTCTTCTTTTGAACATTTGGTATAACTTTGTTTTCTATTTGCTATTAGATACTAAATCCATTCTAGGTTCCCTTAGACATTATTAAATCAAACTTGCAATTAGATACTAAAACCACTATAGGTGCCCTTGAGACATTATTAAATCAAACTCACGATACAAGGTTTTCCATTATATTAAATGCATTACATATATTTAAACTAAGCGACAGAGACTAGCTACTTTGTAGCACTTGTTTTTATTAAATACTCACAATGGTTTTGTTGACATTTTTATCTCTTTATTTTCCTTGAGCAAGATTTTGATCAAATTCATTTGAGGCAACCTTGGTTAAGTTCCCTCCTTTATTTATCCTTGAAAATTGCAAGGTACCTAGCCCAAGACTCTAAGGTAGATTAGTTAGTATGCTCTATTATTTGAGTCTAAATTTACTTCAAGCCTCTTTGAAGCTCTCATCAACCTCTTTTTGAGATGACCTTAGTCAAGTTTGCTCACTTATCCCATCTCTAAAATTGAAGGATGCCTAGGTCAAATTTCTAGGGCACACAAGCTAGTACATTATGGTCTTTGAACCTAAATCCATTTCATTTCTCTCCAAATGTGTAGTTCCTTGACCCCCTATGCCCCCAAAAATATATTGGAAAGCTAAAGTACCGATATTCTATTTTCCATCACCCATTTTTCTTGTAAACTCATCTTAAACTATTTCTGAGATATGCATTCTCATAGTAACTGCTAAATTTTGTGTTTTTAGAGATTTCACTTTTCAACTTAAACTTAGAAATTACCCCGAGCCATAATAATCATATCCATATTAAATTATAATGGTTTTATTTATTAAATAATAGAAATACAATTAGAATCTTTAAAAAGATCTTGACTTATCTTACTCTAACCATTTGATCCCTAAAATATACAAGTATAACCTCCTTTTGATTTAAAGAGGGGTTGGCCCAAAGCAAAACAAAAAGGATGAAGTAATAGTGACCCTTTCTTAAATGTAATAAGTCTTACACTTAAATTTTTAAATTTAATATTCTTCCATTAAAAAATATTATCCACCAAATTAATATTCTTCCATTAAAAAAAAATCCAACAAAACAACCTACACATAAAATAAAAATAAAATTGATATCTCATCAAAATGATCTCATCTTCGGAATATTAACATAAAAATGTGCTATTATTTAAAGCGAATGAGACACATATATTTCATATGAAAAGCTTAAAGTGTCATTCAAAGGATTGCTCCATGATTTCCATTATTTGGATCACGGAAGCATGTGGGTTTGATATGAAAATAAAAATAGACCCTTTTTTCATCTATTTTATGTACAATTTAGCATTCATATGCATGATATCGATAATAAAGTGAGAGCAAGTTAAGTGAATTTTGAAATGTATTTATAATGGAAATGGATTTTTGATTTAATGGTAAAGTAATTAAATATTGGATTGTTGTTAAAGTGTTGTTTTCACGTTGTGTTATTTAAATAATATTTAAAAAAATTGTAATTTATTTGTTTTGTGTAAATAATATATTAAAAAAAGGAAAGATTAAGTAAGTTAGGGGTGAACTTAGTAAAATAGTGATTTTATTTTACTTTTAAATAAGGAATTTTATATTATTGTAGAAATTATATGCATAGTGGTTTTCGTTTGGTTAGTGGGAAATCAGATTAGAGATTTAACTTTAAAATTTTAAAGTTGTGAAGATTTTTTTTGCTTAGTGACTTGTTATATATAGGTTGGTCATACATAAGTTCACTAGAAAAAGAAAAACAAAATGAAGAATTTGCATAATATCTATCTCCACTTCAGTGAAATAGTTATTTTATTTAAATGATACATGGTTAAACAAAATTAAGGGTAGATGTAAGTAACCAATAAATTATTAAATGGACAGCGTCATCAAAATTGTGTATAGCCTTTTTCTTTTAAATAAGGGTATTCGTGACATACCTTTACCAAAATCACATATATATATTTTTAATATGAGAATTGGTAACTTGTTACGGTGATCATGGCTAGGCCTAGGAGTATATGAAACAACCTACAAACCATATATACTAATAACTTATGACTTAGTAAGGTCCAAGGCATCCATCTACCGTTATAGCCTTATCACAACGACCCAAAGTCTCATCGAGTATTTGAACCCTAGTGGGGATAGTGCATGACCTACCTCCCAACCATCTTGTCAAACCACGTCAACTCAAAAATGCACATTATTAAAATAAATGTTGATGTTGAGTGCAAGTTATAACTAAATTTAGCAAAACTGATACCTCACTTGAATGTCACATTATTTAAAAGAAGTTGAGACTAGGGGTAAGTCACAAGAAAAATTACCAATATAGATATCCCTTCTAAATAACACATTATTAAAAAAGACAAGTCAGAAGCAACTTTCACAATATAGATATCCCTGAACATCATTCTAATAAAAAAGATGCTAAGTATAAGTCATACGAAAATCTAGCTAAATAAATTCTCCCACATGAATGGTGCATTGCTAAAAAATATTGGTGTTGCTCATATTCATAAGAAACGTGGGTGAAGCTATCTTTTGATGAATGGAATAATGTTGAAAGGGGGTTAAAGCTAGGAACAACTCATGATAAATTTTAGTGAAATAGATACTCTACTTGAATGACATACTGTTAAAAATGTGTTAAGGCTTGGGGTAAGTCACAAATAAATTTAGTGGCAGAGGTGTCCTCCTAAATGGCACATTATTAAAAAAATGATTGAGATTAAATGAAAGCCATAAGCAAATTTATCAAAATAAACAGGGCCCACTTAGACCCAAAGGTGTGACGAACCTACTTAACTTGTTGTTCCAACACTCCCACATTAGCACAATCTTTTGCAGATTTAGAAGGTGAAATTACTTCACACCCAAATAATTGCAACTCCTTGAAGCCCATGCATGGCTTGAAGTTTCTATAACACATCTTCTAATAAGGGCTTCACAAATATATCAAAACTCGATCCTTTATCCCAAAATACACCAAACTCACAAAAATATCATGTAGAAATTGACTGCAGTAATGAACATGAAGTTCTACATGTTTCATCTTAGTATATGCAACAAGATTCTTTGAAACATGTATCACACTTTTAATGTCACAATATATCACATTCAATGTCTCGAATAGAAAACCAAGTACATACATGATGTTGGAAATACTGAGAGGGGTGGGGGGTGAATCAATATTTCTTTACAATTGTTATATTATTCCAGTTAAGATCATTCATTAAACCAGAACATAAGATGTACAAGAAGAAAATAATTTTATTAATAAAAATGATGAGGACTCCAATCCTCTTACAAACAACTAGGCTCCAACGTATACAATAAAATTCTAACTCTTTCAAGGCTCCAATTTTGGTCTCAATGAGGCTCCAACCTCTTATGAGGACTCCAATCCTCAAAGACAGTCCAGGCTCCCACCTTGTTTCCTACAAGCCTCCAACTTGTTTTCCTACAAGGCTTCAACCTTGTATGAGGACTCCAACCCTCTCTACTTGCTTCAATACTTTAAGGTGGATTCAATGTTGCTTCAAGTCTTCCAAAAGCTTCTTCAACAAGACTTGAAATATCTCTTCAACAATGCTTCAAGGATGCCTCCAATATTGCTCCAAAAATGTTTCACATACTGCTCCAAGATTTACTTCAACAAATTCTTCTAGATGACCTCTAAGATACTTCAAAGTCTGGTTCAATTGAAAGCCATCATCATAAAAAACATAGAAAGTGTCTCCAAAGCTCTTCATGTCTGCCTAAGGAATACTTCAAAATGTCTTCAAGACTCCTTCAAAATTGCCTTCAATAATGTTGCAACAAGCTCCAACGGATCAACTTCAAGAACCAATTCCAATCTCTAAAAGATGCAAATGTACTATCCTCAAAAGTATTCTCCAAAAGTGTATAAGGTTTGCTCCACGAGGTGGCTAGTTAAATTCGCTCCAAGATAGAAAATCACCTTTCTTCGAGCTACATACAGTCACATTTTCAGAGATCTGCGAGCTATAAGAATTCACCTTTCTCTGAGCTCTGCGAGCTAGATAAATTTGCCTTTTTGCGGTCCGCAAGCTACAGAAAATCATTTTTCTCTGATGTTTGTGAGCTATAGAAAGTCCCCTTTCTCTAAAGTCTACGAGCTACAAAAATTCATTTTTTTGTGAGGTCCACGAGCTACAAAAGCTCACTTTTCTGTAAGGTTAACAATTCACTCAAGGGAGGGCAATGAATCCATCATAAGATGATCTTAGACAAATAAAGATTCACCAAAAACCAAAATCTAAAAAACTAGATCCAAATCAAACTATTTCTTCTTTTTTGCCACCAAGTTCACGAGCTATGAACTTCAGCTTAGATCGAAGTCTTTGTCTTCTTGTCTTGGCCAAGTTGTATAGATAAAATGGAAGATCATAATTTCTATTTATACTTGTTCGATTATATTTTGAATAGACGTGTCTCTTAGAGAGGGCCGACTTGAGTTCATGTAGGATCATGTAGGACAAATTGATGAGATATAGGAATATGGGTTTCTAAACTTAAAAAAATCATATCTCATCAATGAGTAGGATTTAGAAGGCAAGTAAATTCCCATTGGAAAGTTCATTAAGTCTTCTACACTCTTAAACTCCTTGAGCTAATGTCTCTTTTGACATCAATAACAAGAATTCTTCCAAAAATATCCCCTTTTGTTATTGATGGAAAGAATATGCTCATATGCTACTCCTATCATCATGTTGTTCCCCTGTCATTGTGCTACTCCCCCTCATATTCTGCTCCCCCTATCGTTATGCTACTTCCCCTATCATATTCTCCCCCTTTGACATCAATAGTAAAGGGATTCTTCCTTTTTCTGCAACTTCTCAGTGCTCCCCATGAGCTTGTGCTTTCTTAAATCCTCTGCACATATCTCCTTGTGTAATGCATCAATGTATTTAACATCATTTTCTTGGTTTTTCAACCTACCCACTTCATCTTTTTCCTTGGGATACTTAATCTTAAAGATAGTTTAACAATTTAGGACAAATTCATGTTCTTGTATTTTTGGATCCTCATGTTTTCTTCTGCAAACTTGGTTGGGATCTTTTGAGAACCTTTATGCTTTGATTTGCTTGGGAACCCACTTCATGCCACTTCAACAATCCGTGCTATATGACAAAAGTTGTGACATTGATAGTATTCTACATTGAACCTGAATGGTGGAGTAATTGAATTCTAATAGCCATTGTCTTGTCTTCTGGCAATCTTCCTTCTAGGTTTTTTATGATAACCATTACAATAATTCTTGCAGTATGCTTTACAATATCTATATTTATAACCAAAATTAGTGCAAGAATAAAAATAACTAGAGAAAATGCTTATGTACTTGGATGAATAGCAGTCTATTGACAATATTTTGAAGTTGTTCTTCCTTGGAGGAGGCTTAGCCCTTTGTTGGTCCTTGCTGTTGCTTGCATTTTGTATGAAGTCATCTCCATATCTTCTTGGTGAAGTTGTTCCTCCAAATTCATTTTTATTTCCTTTACTGGGACTAGAGCTCTGAAGGATTGGCTCTCATATATTTTAGGTGACTGAATGATTTCACATTTTTGCATGAAGTCTCGCCTGTATAACCAATACCTGATTTGTCAAATGGTGAGCTTTGAAAACTGAGGATGCTATCTAATACTTGAGAACTTTTCAAGTTCTTATTGTGCTTGTCAACTTCATTTCTCAAGGAAGAAATTTCGTCTTCAAACCTCTCACAATCTTATTCTTTCTTTATTGGCTAGATATTTATTACTTCTTCTGCTCTCTTTGCTTCTTCTAGCTAAAATTTTAAGGAGTTTACTTCTTCTTCATGTCTACTTTCTTGTTAGTGCAATTTTTCTTCAAGATTGATAAAGTCCTTATATGTTTATTCTTCTCGGAGCCTAGTTTAAGAACTTCTTCCTTTGTATGGTCAAAGATCTTGATTCCTTTTTCAGCATCTTGTACTTGCTTCTTAAGGTCTTTATTTTTTTTCAATCTAATTAGGGAATCCACAAGTTTTGTTTTAAGGTCTACTTCAACTTCTACTTCAGAGTTCTCTTTTCCATCTTCATAATCTTCATGTTTTTTATTCATTCATCTACTTGCTTTGATTCATGATCATCCGTGTGCTCTTGTTCCACATGCTCTAGTTCTCATTTAACCGATATAAAGCCAGATTCTTCATAGAACTTTTGTAGTTTTTCCCAAATTATTTTAGCTAAAGAACAATGATCCACCTCGGCTTTTACATAATCTGATAGACCACTCAAGATTACTTCCATAGATTTTGTATTGTATTCTTTTGACTCATTTGTAGTTGTGTCCCTAGTAGCAACTGATTCCCATACTTCACAGCCAAGAGCCATAAAAAAGAACTTCATTTTGTTGCTCCATAATACATAATTTGTTCCATCAAACAATGGAGATTTTCCAACCTGATTTACATATGATTTCAGGACCGAGGAGGAGATATCTTCAAAAGGTTTGAAGCCTTTCCTTCTTGACTTTTCCATTTGTGTTCACAAGATCTACATTCTAGCTATTAGGTTATGCTTGAAGGTACTAGCTCTGATACCATTTTTTGGAAATAAGGAAGGAGGGGGGGATGAATCAATATTTTTGTATAGTTGTTATATTATGCTAGTTAAGATCATTAATTAAACCAAAACACAAGATGTATAACAACAAAATAATTTTATTAATAAAAATGACGAGGACTCCAATCCTCTTACAAACAACTAGTCTCCAACATGTATAATAAAATTCTAAATCCTTCAAGGCTCTGACCTTGGTATCAATGAGGCTTCAACCTATTATGAGGACTCTAATCCTATAGGGATCCAACCCTCTCTACTTGCTTCAAACCTTTATGGTGTCTTCAATACTGCTTCAAGTATTCCAAAATACTCTTCAACAAGACTTGAAAGCTATCATCAACAATACTTCAAAAATGCTTCAAGGATGTCTCTAATACTACTCCAAAAATGCTTTATATACTTCTCCAAGATTTACTTCAAAACATACTTCTAGATGGCCTCTAAGATACTTCAAAGTATCGTTCAATTCAAAGTCAAATTCATCAAAGCACAAAAAGTGTCTCTAAGGCTCTTCATGTTTTCTCAAGGAATAATTCAAAATGTCTTCAAGACTACTCCAAAATTTCCTTTAATAATGCTACAACAAGCTCCAAAGGATTAGCTTCAAGGACCAATTCCAATCTCTAAAATATGCAAGGGCACTTCCCTCAAAAGTCTACCCCAAAAGTGTCGTAAGCCTTCTCCACAAGTATTTGATTAAGTCTTCTCCAATATAGAAAGTCACCTTTCTTCCAGCTATAGAAAGTCACCTTTTTCCGAGTTTGAAAGCTACAAAAAGTTGCCTTTTTATAAGGTCTGTGAGCTACATAAAGTCCCCTTTCTACAAATTATGTGAGCTACATAAAGTATCCTTTCTGTGGTCTACGAGATACATAAAGTTTATTTTCTCTAAGGTTTGTGAGTTATAGAAAGTCACTTTTCTATGAGGTCAACAATTAATTCAAGGGAGAGAAACAAGTCTAGAGTAAGATGATCTTAGACAACTAAAAATTCACCAAAAACCAAAATCACAAAAACTAGATCCAAATCAAATTTTGTCTTCTTGTTTGCCACCAAGTTCATTAGCTATGAACTTCATCTTAGATCAAACTCATTGTCTTCTTGTCTTGGCGAAGTTGGATGGAAAAATGGAAGATCATTTATTCTATTTATACTTGTTCGACCCTATTTTAAATAGACGTGTTTCTTGGAGAGGGATGACTTGATTTCACGTAGGCTTATGTAGGCCGGCTTGATGAGAGATAGGAATACGGATTTCTCAACTTAAAAAATGTATATCTCATCAACGGGTAGGAGTTAGAAGGCAAGTAAGTTCTCGCTGGAAAGGGCATGAAGTCCTCAACACTCTTATGTGATTAACTCCTTAAGCTGGTGTCTCCTTTGACATTAATAACAAGAATTCTTCCAACACATGAGATGTTGAATTCATAATTCCAATGTGTTAGCATTCACTACACCATGATATTATGCTTTTATGGTTGAAAGGGAGCCCACCTTTTGCCTTTTATAAGACCAAATTATGGGTCTAGGTCCCAGATAAAACAGATAGTCAAAAGTCGATGTTATTTCATTTATGTCTCCGACGCTATCTAATTTGGCATAACCAACCAATTGGTTCACTTATATATGTATGTGTGTGTGTGTATTGTTATCCCTTTTTGTCATCCCTTATTTTCATCCCTAATTTAGCTTACCAATGGAAACCTTGAGTAAACATATCAAATAAATCAAACTCATTAGGAGTGTGTCCAACCAAGAACCTCCAAAGGACTTATAAACAATAGACTATGTCACAAACGTGGAGCTATAATACCTTGTTGGATAGACAAGAAATGAAAGAATTATGCATCCCAAGAAGAGGAATTATCTAGAGACACCATTATCATGATTAATCGCAACTAAACACAACTCAACAAACATACAGGAATCACAAAATTATAAGATTTACATACCTACAATGATTAATTATAGATCAACCCATAATGCCATCTTGTATAGAACCCAGGCGTAATCAACTCCCTTTAATGAGGAAGATGAGGTCCACTTAGTTTGGTTAGGCTACATAATAGAGTCCTTGAAATTTTCCTTATTTATGCATTAGTCAACTTCTTTAGTCAAACTAATCGACAAGTTGAATCCCTGATCGAATCACCTTGTTGATTGTCAACTATCAACGGATTATCTCAAAAATATCTAAAGGTGTGATGAACCCACCTAACTTATTGTAATAATGTATAAGGTCCAGATCCAGTATGGTTGATTCCTCTGTGGTATCACTTAGATGCAATTCCCAACTTCTCTACTTTGGGTGCTAAGCATAATAATACGAGAACTTTGCAATATTGATATTTTCGAGGCCAAAGTAGTAAAATTTCAATTGACAGAATTTTTTTGTCTATCAACATTGTTAACTAACATATACACACCATGAAATATCGACAGTAATCATGGTGAAGAAGTGGGAAGCAGAGCACCCAGTAGTGGGGTGGTAGAGCGCTTGGTGGAGAGGTAATAGTGTGCTTGATGATATTGGTGGTAGAGCACTTGGCATTGAGGTTATAGGGTGCTCGATGGTCTCGGTAGTAGAGTGCTTGGCAATAGAAACACAAATTTGATTGAATAGGTTTACCTTTGTTGGGATCATCAAATGATGGGATCAACTATTGCTTGTCATTGTGTTTCACAACTCTTCTTCACTTCCTGGTTGGCCAGTGGTGATAGATAGGAAGACAAATAACAAGAATGTATCCATCTTCTTGGCACTATTGGCTAACAAAATGTTATCAGTTCACACCTGGATGGTATGGGATTGATGGGGAGAGGTTCTCATCCTTGTCAACACATGGAGACTTGGAAATTCAATATTTAACTAAGCATGAATTTGTGCGGCCTTTACCATAATGCCCAAATTTCACTTTTCTATGTGTTCGGGCTATCCCACTTGCAACTAAGTCAATTGGTCTAACACGCAAAAAATCAGGAATATACAGAATTGATAACACACAAAGGATATGATACTGAATATTGATTTTTGAATCAAACGAAAAATTATATAGGTTATAAAATCAATATAGTATCCCTTTACATAGATTCAAATATCTCCAAAACTCTCTCTCTCAATCTTCTCTCCAATCTGATCATAAAAAAGATAACTCTTTTAATATAGTATCCCTTATTTGATTGCATTATGAATTTAACATATAAACCAAATGACATTCGACTAACTTTCTAAAAAAATAAATTCCTTGTAGACTATAACTAGATAAATTAGAGAACCAAGTCCCTTAGTAAATGGGGTTTTGACCTAAGGAGGTCAAAGGTGAATTTTAGTTGTAGATGCTCCTACATCAGACTCCCTGGGAAGATTTTTTTTTTTCATCATCTCCTCAACACTAGTTCCATACTTGATGATTATCTTTTTTGCTCATCCATGTAGCACCTTCAACTGGTTGCTACTTCAATTTGACTAGATACTGAAGATAATATTTACCTCTATTTTTATTGACTACTTTTTGACCCAAGATTGTTTCGATTACTTTCTGAGCTACTTTGGGCAGCTTCCTCTTCCTCTTCTTTGTTTGGTATTCATCACTTACAAGTGTATCTCCTGTACCAATATCTAATTTCTTTAAGGGATATAGGTCTGCTACATTAAAAATTGGTGATATTCCAATGTATTATAAGATTTATATCTCATAATCATTAGAATAATTTTTCTTCAAAATTTCATAGACCAGTTTTCTTGAGTTTAAGTTTGTTGTATGTCCCTATAGAAATTTCTCTCCTTTCTCAATATGCCATTACTAGGTTATCAACTTTGAAATCCAATTATTTTCATTTCATATCTGCTCCCTATTTGTACTTGTTGTTTTTCTCTTGCAATTCCTACTTGACTCTTTCCTGCAACTCCTACATATTCACTACAAAATATTCACCTTCTACACATATGAGCTCCTATTTTCCCAAGTTCCTTAACTCATATACTCCCTTGGGGTGAATTTCATATATTATTTGGAATGGACTCATCCATGTACTTCTATTGGGTGAGTAATTATAAGCGAACTTCGCTTGAGCAAGTATATGATCCCACTATTTGGGATATTCATTCACCAAACTTCTTAGGATGTTTCCTAGACTTTTATTTACCATCTCTGTTTGTCCATTTGTTTAGAGTTGATACATTGAACTAAAGTTTAAAATAATGCCTAGTTTCTTCCATGAAGTTCTCCAAAAGTGGCCTACAAATCTTGTATCCCTGTCTAAGACAATGCTTTTAGGCAATCCATGCAATCTTACAGTTTCTTTAATTAATAAATTTGCCACACTAGTTCTTGTACAAGAAATAAAATGTGCCATTTTAGAAAACCTATTTACAACAAAAAAATGGAATCATTACCTCTCTCCATTTGAGGTAAACCCAACATAAATTCAATGCCAATAGAATCCCAAGGCCTACTAGAAGTTTGCAATGGCAGGTACAATCCTACATTCTCACTTCTTCCTTTAGCCAAGTTATATATTCTACATATTTCCACAAATATCTTCACATTACCTTGCATACCTGGCCAAAAATAAAAAGAACTTAATACTGCAAAAGTCTTGTAAGCTCCAAAGTGTCTTCCCAATCCTCCACTCTGCTTCTCTTTGATTAAGTTGTCCCTCATGGAGCATTTGGGAATGAAAAGATTATTGTTTTTAAACAACAAACCTTCTTGAATCATGTAGCTTGACCATGGTGTTGAATTCGTTCTCTTTATATTTTCACATGTTGCATATGCTTCTTTGAAATCCACATCACTTTTAAACATTCCATTGAGTTCATTAAATACCAAAACGTGGAATTGAAATCTTGTAAAATTAAATTTATCCTACTTAAGGCATCAACTAATTTGTTTGATGAACCACTATTATGTTTAATTACATAAGTGAAATTTTGAAGAAATTCGACCCATTTGGCATGTCTCTGATTCAACTTTGGATGGATGATTATAAATTGTAGAGCATGATTATCAGTAAGAAAAATAAATTCCTTGGGCGTGAGATAGTGTCACCACTTCTTTAAAGCATGCATAATAATGTATAAATCCTTATTGTATGAGGATTACTTTTGCTTTCCTTCATTTAACTTCTCGCTAAAATTAGTGATTGGTTGCCCTTCTTGGCTCATGACTATTCTAATAACAATTCCACTAGCATATGTTTCAACTTGAAATGACTTCATAAATTTTGGCAGTGTTGAAATAGGCTACTCAGTAATTGTTTTCTTTAGAAATTAAAATTTATGCTCTGTGGCTACAATCCACTTGAATGGTTGTTTATTCTCTGTGATAGTTTCAATAATGGGTGCACAAATTGATGAAATTCTTTATAAATGTTTTATAGAAACTGGCAACACCATGGAAGCTTCTCACCTCAAACATGTTCCTTGGAACCGATTGGTTAGTTATCACCTTCACTTTATCTTGGTCCATCTTCAATCCATCTTTTGAAATTACAAAGCACAAGTACACCAACCTGTTATTTATGAAGCTGCATTTCATTAAATTTAACAACAATTTCTCTTGTTGCAGGGTGCTCAAAACTAACTTGAGATGTCTCAGATGTTCTTCCATTGTTTGGTTATACATTAAAATATTAACTAGATGCATCATCACAAATTTTCCTGTAAACTCCTTCAAGACTTCATTCATTAATATCATAAAATTATTGGGGACATTGAAAAGATGAAAAGGCATCACAAGCCACTCATACATCCTATGGTTTGTCTTCGAGGCGGTTTTCACTCTTCCCCTTCTCTAATTCAGATTTGGTGGTACCTACTCTTTAAATCAATTTTAGAGAAGTATTTAACACCACTTAAATAATGAATCAAGTCATCAATGCATGGAAGTGGAAAAATATACTTGATTTTGATCTTGTTTATGGATCTTGAATCAATACACATCCTCAATCCTCCATCCTTCTTTGGATTGAACATTGTTGGTATTGCAAAAGGACTCAAGATTTATTTCACAAGGCCTTTGTCTAACAACTCATGAACTTGCCTCTTTACCTCGTTTTCTTATCGAGTCATTCTATATACTACCTCATTTGGAAGATTGGATCTTGGGATCAAGTATATGTGATGAATAATGCTTCTAATAGGAGGTAAATTGTTTGGCATCTCATCAACAATTATGCCAACAAGCTCATCCAACATGTTTCTAATTTATTCAAGAAGAACATTTAAATTTCTACATGTAAGAATTACCTGATGCTTCCCACCTAGAGCAAAATGTACCTCCTATTTCTTTACTTCTTGTAATAGTTATTTCCCTTATCAAAAATACACTTGGAATAACTTCATATTTGGCTTCTTCATCCTACCAGGTTAACAAGGTGTGGCTCTGACCATCTTTCTCAAAAGTATATGTGTTCCTTATGCCATCATGGATAGCTTTCCTATCATATTACCATGGTCTCCTGTTACGGGAATAAATACCCTAGGGCTTTGAGTTAGAACCCCAACAGAGCAAAAGCAGACTACAACAAGAAACACTCATACAACTCAAGGAAAATGCTTATATAAAAAAACTATGTAAGAGCGACTGTACTCGAATTTCCTTCGTTCGAGTAGGTCCCGCAGGGCTTAGACCCTCTGCAACTCTCGATGTTCTTCAGACCTAAAGATCATTCAATTCGAACATACATAGAAATATAGAAGTAAAGCATATTCACAAAATTTGACTTTATATCATATAAGATAATGATCAGTTATATGCCAAAACCACATTCATACATGAATTAGAACACAATTTGATGCATAAACAAAGTTATTTTCATAAACAAGACAACATTTCTTCTATTGCAAAAAGCTATAAATAACAGGGAGAGAATTCACTTGAGTGTTATTCTTCTAGCTCCAAGCGGAACTGTCCTCTGGATTTGTCCTATCCCAGCCTTAAAAAATCTTCTTCCATAACCAACACCATGATATCTCAAGCAAGAGGGAGAATATCTATAATCAAGGAAACAAGGGTTTCTTGAAGCTTGGGGAAGTGCATGAGGCACAGGGATTCATCAGACTTAGTTAGGGATAATCTCAGTATAATAACTCTATCTCTTCTCTTCCTTAAGGCCTTCCCATAGAAGTCGATTTATACTTCTCCCAATTAGTTTTTTGCTGGGAAACAGTTGGGCCACGAGAAATAGGAGGTAATCAACAAGTAAAACCCATGAACTTTGCCATAATTAAGGAAATTTAAATTTTTAAGTGTTTCAACACATATACGCGGGTTGGGTATTGACTAACTCGCATGTACACACTTTTATCTCAGGGCAAAGTAGCGTACAGGGAATAAAACACTATTTTTAATATATTTGGACCAAGTCTGGAAGGAGGGGTTGCCCTAGGCCATAAACCAAGCATAAAAAATACCAAGGGTGATAAATGGTGCTATAATAGATGCTCCCTAATATATGAGGTCAGAAGGGGTACATTATGGCCGAAATGTATTAAGTGTATGGAAAGAATCTTGTCAAAACTGAGAAGGACTTCACTAGAATTCAGCCTGCCATGCCATCAAAAAGAAATCAGAAAGAAAATGCTGTCTGAGGCAGGCATACCCATGCTCAGAGAAAGTAAATCATGTCTGCATATCAAGTACAAGTAGATCCAATATGTATACAAGTACAAAGAACTGAAAGTACATAATGGATTAGTTGATCGTGATCGAAAAAGTACATGTCTAAATATCACATATAAGTAGACGATCAATGAAGTTGAAAGATGAAATTGATCACTGATGTCAAAAACTAATCACAATAGTGCCAAATGAACATGATGGAATAAAATGATACTACATCGCAACTCGGATGCTAGCATATAAGATGTCACTGTGAAGAACTGCAACATATACGGTGGATGGTGTCAACTAGCAGCAATAGGAGCAACTGACCAGTGAACCAAGACATGCTGATGCAACCTGAGGTCTTCATCGACTGCTGCGGTACATTTCTACACAATGGGAATAAATGATCTGAGGTCAACCACATGAGAAATCGTTTGATTACCAGTCATTGATGTATACCGTTAACAAACGCGAGACTACTCACTGATAATGAAAATGAGAGTCAAGGTACCTAGTACAATCTAACAAGTGCAAATAAATGAGCTGAAGTCGAACACTTGGAAGAATCTATCAATCAAGGGACAATGATGGTTTCCCACTGTCAATAGCAAAGGAATTTGCCATTGATGACTGCAAACCCCAAGGTACTGCCAAATGGACTCTAGATATTTGTCCCAGAGCAAATGAGCTGTAGTCGATAGGAAAAGATCTGCTAGAAGGAAGGCATTAAGGAATCCTTCATCAATCTAACATGAGTGTAACCCACAAGACAATAATGTGAAAGGAATCGAATGAAAAAGATGTAGTAACCCAATCGAAGCACGTTTCCGACGTACACAAGATGTAGCTAGTGCACGATAGAAACCCTCTGAACCAACTAATAATGAAAGCTGACACAGAGGCAAGGAATCCACCAATAGGGTCAAATGGAAACCAAGGCACTGCATGAATCCCAATGTGTGATAATGAAAGCTAACATCGAACACAAGGGAAACCACTCAGTTAAAGACCCATGATACTGATCAATGCTGAGCACAAGGTACCTATCAATAATGAAAATAGGGCTAGGGTGCGGCTCTAGGCCTGCCCTCAAAGAAATATGTCCTCGTCGATAAGGACAAGATCCGCTAGCAAGAAGTCAATGAAGACCTTCTCAAACCGGCACGAGAAAAGGACCAATATAACTAATGTGATGAAAAACATGACATTGACAACCAGGGATGGCCGACTAAAAAAATAGGTCAGGAGACACCGCAGAGAGGCTAAATCGGGCTTACTTCCCTTGAACAAAAGCACGACTCAGTGATGACTACATGGCAACATATAATAACTCTGTATAAGTTCATCATGTAGGAGGCATGAGCAAACTCTCCATCTGATTAGAAGAGGTAACCAATCGGAGGAGTACTAACTCAATAACAAGGTTAAGGCATACCTATGTCAAACTAAATCCCGCCCAAAATGGAGGAAAGACTTTCTTTTGAGTGCTTTGTTCAAGGGCGACATGACTGACTCTAGCTGCCAACAAAATATGGAAATTTTGTCCCGTTCCCACTCTTTTTGGAATATATAATTTTCTTTCTCTTTTTCGTTAAGCTGGAAAAAAATAAAAGAATGCTATAGTACTGTGGAAAGAACGAGTGTTAAAGAAACAGATGATCTAGTTCCTGGGATGGGAACATTCCTATGCTCAATGCAGGGAGGTGAAGCTGGTCAAGGACACTCAAAGGGATGTTCTTTCCATGGGTCAAAGGATACGTCAAGTTGTAGAAGCTAAGTGATTGCATGGTTGATTTTACAGAAGCCATGGTCAAATAAGTGTCTTAAACACGAGTCTGAAGCTAGCTCAAGGTCAAAAGGTGCAAATACTCAAAATGCAATGCAGTAGTACAACTCAACACAAAGGAGCCTCTAGGGTATAAGGCCAGAAATCAGTGTAGAAGAAAGGATAATGTGTCTTCAATGCACAAGTCATGGCGGAACTAAAGAGGACTCCTGAGCCTACTCAGTATAGCAGCATGGGCAACCAATGTCAACGAGGTTCTAACTAATATTCCCATGTAAAGGATGGCTCTACCATTGCATCATGATTTAAAAATTGGTGAGTGAACATGGTTTGCTAACCAAGACACGACGGGGTCGACCCTATGGCTAATGTATCGTTGAATGGAGGCTAGTATGCAAGATGCAATGGGAAAAATGGTTTTCCCTAACCTATATGCCAGTGAGTGAACGATACTTGCCATGACAGGTCAGCGGTCATGGGGCCGAAATAACATCTCGAAGAAGTCTCCAAAATATCCTAAAAAACAACCCATTCTTGACAATCCAAGCCCACATGTCAAAAAATCCATGAGACAAAAACCAATTTTTGAAAAACTATTTTGCAATTTCAAAGTTATATAATGACTTTTGGACTCACAATTTTTTTTTTTTTTGTTCGGAGCAAAGAGCTGTGGATCAAAAAGGAGCAAGATTTCCTCTAAACATTGGACTGTTCAAATCACACCAAAGTTATCAGGTAACCCTCAAATCATGCTTGTAATGTTTTGTGATAGTTTTTACAAGTTTTCATAAAGTTTTGATCGTGGGAATTTATGCCCAAAAATCCAACTCTGCATACACATGGGTTGGATGTGATAAAAGCGCATATACGACGGCCCTACACGCGACTGTGTGTAAAGGGAACCCGCGTGTATGCGAGTTAAAGTTTAAACACAAAAAATAATGATTGAAACTCAAATTTTTGCAAGATGATCATCATATGGAGAGAAAGAGAGCATACCACAATTGATAATGAGGTAATGAATGACCAAAATGTACTAGATGCATTGAGAGGCTGTGGCTTATTGAAATTCTTCAAAATGCCAAACATGAAAGCCAACACACGCATGCTCGAACTGCTGATCCACTATTGGAGTGCAAAGGATGATGCCTTCATGATAGACATGATGCCTCTATGGATTGATGTTGAAGACATCTACTTTATTACAGGTCTCTCCCGAAGAGGGGAGGTCGTGCATTCGATTGGCATGACAAGAAGTAGTCTTTTAGTAGAAGGCTATGTACATATATACTATTCTGGACACCTAGAGAAGATTGGAAGTCAGATTCCAATTAAACATGTGGAAAGTTTATCTTTGAGGATTCTGCTATTCACCATTGCAAGGGTAAATGGATCAGCTTCACTGCATCAGGCATCACGAGTGTTTATGAGCCTGGCAGTGGAATGCATTACCACGGTTTTTGACTGGTGCACGCTTCTTCTGACCAACATGAGAGCCAATTGACCTCTATTCAGAAGGGTCAGACAAAGAAATTTGGATATGGGACTATCTTATGCTCATTCTTCTTCGAGAAGGTACCTGGGCTATGTCCCAAAGTATCTGTCTCCATTAGTAGCCCTCGAGATCCTCGGATGGGCAGATGGGTTGACTTGATGAAACACCTTGGAGGCAGGGGCGTGCCTAGGACGAATTTCAATGATGAGTTTTTCGCCCGGTGGGACCAACAAATCATCGCAGCCAACGACTATCTATATCCTGGTATGGATTTTTTAGGAGATCCAGACTTGGTGTTGCCACCAAATGCAGCATGGGGAGACATAGGTAACAATTTTTTAATTTTTTGTAAAATTTTAAGACTTTTTTATTTATTTTTATAAAATGAACTTAGAAATATTTTTGAAGAGACAAAACACTGAAAAAATGACCATGTCCCAAATGTGGGTCTAGTGAGACCAGATGGATTTCTGAGGCATAGGCATCACGAAAGAGGTGTTGAAGAGGCAACAACTGAGACAAAGAGAGTCCTATATGCAGTTCAGAGAAACCTGGTGAGACTGACTCACCAGGTACCTATGATAGCCATAGAGGATCTACCTGAGGATATGCAGCGCCTCGTGGTAGGGTTACCATGGGACTGGGTCCGCATACTTCAGTGTGTAGCTAATGCATTAGTTAACTTTTTAGTCGCTCGTCCTGAGTCGGGTCGATAGACAGACTGGACATGATTATGGGCATGAACCCAAATTTTGAGGGCATTTCGTCCCAATTTTGTATATTATTTTTTGAACACGTTATCTATATACAGGGGATTTTGTGATATATATACAGATTCAATTTTTTTGATGTTTGTTTAATTTGATGAATGATTAATATGCGAATCTAATGCCTGATTAGCAATAGAGTTTGATAATGAATTCTCAGATCATGGAATGTGAACATATGTAATATAAATAAATGATCGTTGCAACATTCTCACTCTTAAAAATTGGCGATATAAATAAGGATCACGAACCCAATAAATGTTAGTTAATTGTTTCACTACGAGCTGTGAGTCTAGATAAAGTACCAATGAATCAATCCCATAAGAAATTGCTTCCGATAGTAAATTAATATCGACAGTATATTCGGCAATGTTATTCAAAGCAGGGCCAATACATACCCCCCTCGACACCATCAACTAGCCAGATGGATAATAAATCACCCAAGCTACGGAAGCAAGATCCCGAGTGTGCTGGCTAGCACCATCGGTGAATCCAAAATACATCAAATCATCCATTAACACTTGCCAAAGCAGATAAAAAAATGTCAATATCACAAAATTCCAGACAAAATGTACAAAAATAAAATATATATAAACAAGCAATTGCTCGGTCGGAACCTAAGCAAAATACTTTTTAAGGTAGAGCCCATTCTAGGGCTCTGCTAGCTTGTTCCCTTCAAAATCAATTAATTCATAGGCCCCCTTTCCCCAAAATCACTTGACTACAAAGGGACCATACCACATAGACTTGAATTTGCCTGCCCCCGTGGCGTCTTTGTCTTGGTCATAGACTAAGACAAGGTCGCCTTTAGAAAGAACCTGAGGATGGACAACTTTATCATACTAAGTTTTAACCCTCTTCTTATGGGCCTCGTTTATTATGACAGCATCTTGACGTTGCTCATTGACATGTTCCAAATGAATGAGGCATTCTTTGAGACTAGACGTCTCTAGAAGAAGTTCTACAGCTAGCTTAAGGGGTGGAATTTCACATTCGATAGGAAAAATAGATTCCTTGCTCGTCGGATCAGCAGATGCGCCTCTACATTCACTGCACTGTTTTGCATCTCATGAAGTGTTGCAATGTCCCTTTCTCTCAGCTGAAACTCCATCTCTGGATCAAAGGCACCCGGAT
>APFE030432689.1:0-43766 GCA_000404065.3 Pinus taeda | reverse complement strand
ACCTCTCTCTCTCTCGAGGCTCATGCTTTAGGGGGCATCTGTTACGCAGTAATTTGTCACCGTTGGTCACCGTCCTTGTTACCCCCGCTGTCACACATTTGAGGACACATTTACGGACCTATGATCAGTGACACAACTTGAAAACACTTGCATTGGAGTCTCCTAAGTATGAACTTCAATATCCCTGAAGGCACCTTTTGAAGATCAACCCTAAAAAATGCCCTTTTTTCATTAGCGCGGGCCCACAGTGTCTAACCCGCGCCAATGGCTCAGTTCCTCCAAAGAGGGCGCGCCCATGGGCGCGTTGTCACAGAACAAAGCCCGTGCCACACAAAATTAGTCATGATTTTTGGCCAACGCGCACTGAAGTGTTTTTTCCTCCATTACTCATGTAGTTCTCTGGGGAAAAATCCCATGGATATGATCGAGTGTCATCTTTTTCATCCATGAAAACTCAGTCCAAAGGCTATTCTGAGACAATACCAAATCTTCAGCAGGTGTCTGGATACGATGAATACTTTCTCCTCTTCCATCTATAAGTAACTGTCATCCTGCATTGAACCGGCTAGTTTTGGAGTGCTAGTGTCAGAGTGTTGAAGTTTTGAGCTAAAAGTAAGCTGAGATTATGTTAGATTGATAGTAAGAGCTGAGAGAGAAGTTATGCTGCTGGAATGTTGAGAGAGGAAGTGACTTTGCAAGGCATGCCTAACTGCTGACCCAGTTGGAGGATATTTGCAGCGTCAAGCCTTTATTGGTTGTAATTCTTCTCTTCTTTTATTGAATAATGAACAACTGTTATTATGGTTCCACTCACGTATTCTTCTGATGATATTTGAGTTATATCCTGCTTGACTGATATATAATTGTATGATATTGGATTTTACGCTTGTTTTGGATTGTTCTTTGTTTGTGCAGGTGTCCATGCGTGGAATGCAAGGATAGTGACCGGCCAAAGCCAGAGGACATGAGCGACGTTTCTTCCACGACAAATAGCGTTGGATTCCAGGTAGGTCTTTCCGACCAACCTTTAAATTATGCAATTAGGAACTTGCATGCAGCGTGTATGATTGTTGCTAGACCCCTATCGGGCTAGTGGGATCGCCTCTGTCCGCAGAGGGGATTTACCGACCTCAACAATGAGTTCAAAAGAACTCTTTCCATGAAGGTCCCCTGGAGGATGAAATTGCATTGATTCTAGCTGTAGGAGGGGGAAGGTCAAATATACCCATTAACGAAGAGTACATCGCAACTCCTAAATTCTCAATAGGTTGACGGGGATTATCCACCAATGGAATGGTAGAATCCAAAGTTGCATGGAAGTCACCTAGAGAATAATCTAATTGATCAATTTGAACAATTCTCCCCTCATGAGGAAAACAGAGGATGCAGAATAAAGATAAACCTATGGAATCCATCTTGTAAATTCAGTTCCTTCCTAAGAGGAGGTTATAGTCTAGGTTGGCATCAATGATTTCCACCTCAATGTTTACGACCCCCCAACACATATAGGAAAGGCCGGGATAATTCCGTGTGGCCTATGAGAATGTCCATCAAATGCTGTCAAGAGAGTCGGTGAAGGAACAACAGAAGGTGATACAATGGCCTTCCAACATGACATAGACATTACGCATGTGGAATCTCCCTCATATATAATTGTTCGAAAAATATTGGTTTTTCGGTAAGTGGACTTTATCTGGAAAGCCATATGGTGAGGAAGTCCCTTTTTGACATTCAACATATGAGAAGTGAGCACTAAAGAATTCTTTGGAAATATTGCACTGATTGCCGAAAGAAAAGCACTTCTCTGAGTAGGACATGACTGGAGTACCTCCAAAGCAAACATAGCACAAGGACTTTGAGCCAGATATTCTATAATCGAGTAGTTTTGGGCTGACCTAGCAATAGGGTTAATAGTCGAGTGCTTTAAGGAACCTTTCGGTATCCAAGGTATAGACTCAGCAGAGGGTCACTCAATATGAATTGGGTCTATGGTTTCAGGAACAGATTTAGCCTTATATGTTTCCGTTTCACTATAATTTCGTGCTCCCATAGCAACATCGACATGAGAGTTCATCATATAAAAATTTGAGGAATTTTCCCCTTCCTGGTTGCCCCCTGTGGAGGTAACAACGTTTGTGTTCACACCAGTCAGAATAGCTTGGGAGCTAGAGGACCATTTATGCACTAAGAAGCACTCATCATCTTGTATCTTAGGGAAAAGGTGAGTCAAATGATCTCCATTGCATAACTTGCATGGAAACTTAACCTTTTTCTTGGACTCTTTGCCGGGTTTGTTCGCATTGCCTTTCCCCTCCTGGTTCTTCTTCTTACCTCGTCCCTTCCTCTTCCCATTGGATTATTGATTTCCTTTGGGGTTAGAGGCCTGGACGACGTTTATAGAGGTAGGTTGGGAAGGTGAAGGTGTAGACAGTGCTGCCTGGTTAGAAGAAGCAGTTTGTAGAGACAATTGCTGCAATTGATTCAAAAGGTTCACCGTATTTCCGTCAATTGATCCAACTATACCATTGGTGTGAGGGCCTGGCTTGAGTTTGGCTAAATCAACCTTAGATCTAGGAGTATCAGATAGGATTTTCTGAAGAGTCCCAGACTGAGAATATATCAATTCTAATTGCTGGGCTCGAAAAATAGCCTGCTCTTCCAAATAAACATCGGAAAGAGAAGCATCCTTTGAGATCTCAGGTTGCAATGATTTGAGAAACCATTCGAGAAGGAACTTTGGTGGAATTTCAGCTTTGATAAGCCTTTTTCTTCTTCTCCATTCCTGGATGTGATCTGAAACGTGAGTTGCTGTGTCTTGCTAAAAGTTGGTCAGAAGTTCAGTTTCGGCTTCATAACAGACAGGCAACTGAAAATGGTTCAAGAAAATATTAGCCAAATCAGTGAAAGAAGTATAGGTGCCCCTTGGAAACTCTATATACCATTTGGCCACATTTCTGGTTAGGGTGTGCTGAAATAACCTCAACCTGATCGAATCATCTATCAGGGAGTTGGATGAGCACCATAAGTGAAATGTGGTCACATGGTCTCCCGGGTCTTCACCACTCTTCCCTTTGAACTTTGGGATATTCGAGGGAAGTTTAGTTGGGACCGGAGGCCAAGTAGGATTGTACCTAATTAGATCATTCATCAATTTAGTTAAGTCTGGAAAATTAAGCGTGGCTAGAAAAGGAAGTCATGGGGGATCTTGGGAATTCCATCCAGAGTAGGCAAGGTTCCCAAAGGTTTGAAGAGAATGACCTGGATTTTGAAAGGCACTAGGTTGCCTGAAGTAACTCGTAGAGCCTACTGAACCAAAAGGTGATCCTTATGGTCTAGCAAAATTTGGAGTTTGAACGACTCTTGCTGAAAATCCTCCGTAAGCAGTGAAGTTACCCCCTAACGAAGTATTGAAAGGAGTCGAAAACCCCTGATAAGGGTTCCATATGTTAGCAAAGGGTGGAAAACTTTGAAATGAATTAACCGAAGAATATGGCACATTCCCTTGATGGTCAAAAAATTGATTCCCAGCTCCTATCCCACTAACCATAGGGTTTGTCCAACTCTGGAAGGGGTTACTACCTTGACTTGTAAAAGGAAAAGGCATTGACCCTACTGTTAGGTTGGAATGTGGTATATGACCAATTCCAAATGGGAAACCCTGAAAAGAAGCTGATCCACTCATCATGGATGTAGAGGCGGTCGATGGTATGTTCAAAGGAATTGAAGGAATACCTTGAGACAACATTCCAAAAGGGAAGAATTGAAAACTAGATGCAGTAGCTTGGGAACTTCCACTCGTTGACGGAATGGAAGTAGATCCAAATATAGTCGTGCTGGGAGTATTAGAAGGGATGGAAATAGTTCCTCCCCCTTGTACAAATATGGGAGTCTACATGCTCACAACACTCATCGTAGATGCCATGCTTCCAACAGTGGTCATCGAAGGAATAGATGTATGTAAACCTAGGCTCAAAGGCCTCTGAGTCGGAGTTCCAACGTATAACAAAATGTCTGGATGGTTAGGAGGGAGAGGAGAATTTGGAGCCACAGCTGACTCTGAAAGCTCTTTTACTTCAATACTATCTTCTGACTGGAAGAGTACTCGAGGAAGAATTGGTATGTTCCTCTCTAACTTTGTACTGGTACCGAGTTTATCTTGTGAACTAATGCCCCCAAGCGGGATCAACCTTTGATGCGCCTGCTACCACTGGTTGGAAACCACTGGCAGAATCGCTCCTATGCCTTCTAGGATAAGGCTCTGAACTCGTAGGTGATAGCCCACGAAGTCTCTTGGGCCGTCGAGATGGTCGGTCAGCCACTTTGAATTATTTAAAAGATCTACTTAAAGACTAAAAACAAATATAAATCTAGGACAACTAGGAGCATAGAACACTCACTAAAATGTCCCTAAAGATATCAACAATCAAAAAACTCTCAAGTATTTCCACTCTGGGTGATTAGGACCTGACACCAAAATACAAGAAAGTTAATAACAAGGGCCTTCCGAAAATAGACTGGGGTAATTACGCCCCATGCCTACTAGTAAAGGTATCAGAGGTAGTTACGCTGACCTCCAGACAACAGCCTTTGCCAGTGTAAGCCCCCAAGCTTCGCAAGGGTGCCCTCTAGAAGTACTGTTGAAAGTGATACAACATCAACCTCAGTTGCCATGGGATTCCCCTCCGCAGCCACCTGTGTGGTTCCTAGGATAGACAACTATGGTCACCAACTCGTATCAGAAGCCGGGCGGAACAGTTGTGAGATAGGATCCGACAAGTAAGAGAGGGAGTATCTCTCATCCTTATCTTCACTAAGCCTCGTGCTTTACTCCCACTCATGGAGCTTTCCTGGTCTCCCTAACGCTATTGGATTTCGCTCATTAATCAAACTTCTATGTTTTGTAATTTAGAGCAGCCTTGGAGAGTTAACTCTCCTCTCGCCTAATCCAAGGCCCTAATAAACCTAAACTTGTTGATGTATTATGATGACAATACAAAAGTTCTAGTTTATTTTAATTAAGCTCTTGATTTTAATGGTTGTTCTTTTAAGTCAAGGGTATAGATGGCAGTGAAACCAATGGTGTTTGTACGACGCAAAAGAAATCAATGAAAAACTAACTACATGAATGCAATCATTTGTTCTTCTACGTGGGTTCTATGAAACTTCTATAAAGAAAAATGCTTTTTCTTTTCTTGAAACACACTTCACACATGCAAAAACTAAAAAGGCTAATAATGCTTTAACAATGTAAACTACCCTAATGCAAGGTGTAATGAAGATGCAAGATCCTAAATCACTCTAAAAAAGACGAAAGCAATTGTTTATAACTATTAATGAGCTAACTTAAGTATTGAAGAGGATACAAATTTTGAATACAAAATTCTCTCCAAGCAAGAAGGACAAATCGGAAAAAATCGCAATTCACTTTCAAAAATCAAAAGAAACCAAAATCAAACTTGGCAAAAGAAAAAAAAATGTTTTTTGAGATCTTTTATTTTTCAAGAAACAACCAAAACAAAATTTTCTAAATTCCACTAAAACTCAAAGACCAAAAGAAGAGCACAAGGAGTCCTTGCAAGTTACAAACTCAAAAGTGAACGAAAACTTGAGCAAAAAGGCTTCAACTTGTACTAAATGACCCAAATAGTAGCAAAGAGCTTGACAAACTGACCAAGAAGCCAGGAAATAAATACTTTCAAATTCGTCAAAAAGACTTTCAAAAGGCAAGAAAAACTATAAGGCCATAAAATGACGGAAAGCAAAGCAAGTAGACCAAAAACTGAACTTGACACTGAGATTGAAAATAATCTCCTGTTCTATAGGACCAGAACAATCAAGAACTTCTGAACGAAGTCTTGTGTGCCAAAACACCAATTAAAAACTTGCTCAAAAAGCAAACCTAGGCGAAATCTTTTCAATGAGTAAGAGACTTCGAAACAGTAAACTTGTAGAATAACTAAATTCTTCATGCAGAAATTGACCACTCAGAGACTAAGAAGACTAGGCAACAAATATTTATGGGCAAAGAGATTTGAAAAAACAATGCAAAAAATGGCATATGCAACCGTGTTCAAGCACAGAGGCGTGTACATGCGCTTCTGATAAAGGAAACTCATGTATACGCGGGTTCACTTCACAAAAACAAGCACGTGTACACTACTGTAAACATAATAAAATGCATATACAAAGCTTTGCAAGAAAAGTAAAAAACAAAGCGAGATAAAAAAGATCAGACTTAAGGTATGAGACTCTAGGAGACCAAATAAGACTGTAACAACAAGCAAATCACAGACTGAGCCCTGGTCGACACTGAACAAACCAAACTAGGAATAACAAGATTGTTATCCCCAGTGGAGTCACCAATTTTGTTATGGGAATAAATACCCTAGGGCTTTGGGTTAGAACCCCAACAGAGCAAAAGTAGACTACAACAAGAAACACTCAGACAACTCAGGCACAATTCTTATATAAACAAACTACGTAAGAGCGACCGTACCTAGATTTCTTTCGTTCGAGTAGGTCCCGTAGGGTTCTGACCCTCTGCAACTCTTAATGTTCTTCATACCTAAAAATCATTCAATTCGAACATACATAGCAGTATAGAAGTAAAGCATATTCACGAAATTTGACTTTATATCATATAAGCTAATGCTCAATTATACATCAAAACAACATTCATACATGAATTACAACACAATTTGATGCATAAACAAAGTTTTTTTTGGAAACAAGACAACATTTCTTTTATTTGCAGTAAGCTATAAATAACATGGAGATAATTCACCTGATTCTTCTTCTTCCGGCTCCAAGCGGAACTGTCCTCCAGATTTATCCTATCCCAGCCTTCAACAATCTTTTTCCATAACCAACACCATGATATCTCAAGCAAGATGGAGGATATCTATAATCAAGAAAACAAAGATTTCCTGAAGCTTGGGGAAGTGCATGAGGCACAGGGATTCATCAGACTCAGTGAGGGATAATCTCAGTATAATAACTCTATCCCTTCTCTTCCTCAAGGCCTTCCCATAAAGTCCATTTATACTTTTCCCAATTAGTTTTTTAGTTGGGAAACAGTTGGGCCATGGGCAATAGGAGGTAATCAACAGGTAAAACCCGTGAACTCTGCCCATAATTAAGGAAATTTATTTTTTAAAGTGTTTTAACACATATACGCGGGTTGGGTATTGACTAACCCACGTGTACATGCTTTTATCTCAAGGCAAAGTAGCGTACAGGGAATAAAACATTGTTTTTAATATATTTGGACCAAGTCTGGAAGGAGGGGTTTCCCTAGGCCATAAACCAAGCATCACAAATACCAAGGGCGATAAATGGTGCTATAACATCTCCCCAATAAAACATGGCAAACACCGATCAACATCATATCACATACAATTTCATTGATATATTTCCAAATTGAGAAATCCACCTTACAATGTTCATTAACTAAAACTTGATGGAATTTTTGAAACCAAGATACTTTGTAGGGATGAGGGTGTGTTGTCTTCAAATTTAATTTCTCCACCATTTCAGTGGAGACTATGGTTTTTGTGCTAGCATTATAAATTACAACTTTGTGGTAGGAAAATGTACCACAAAATGCAAAATATGGCCGGGAAAAACGCATTAGCATGTGGGAAAAATCCAATACATGAGATCTACCCCATCATCATGGCCATCACCCTGGTTCCTATAGGTTCTTTGAGCCTCCTTCATCATATAGTAACCCATGATTTTCCCAAACCTTGGTGGGCAATGAACTGCCCCACCTTAAAATGGGGTAGTCACTGCTATATCTTATACAACATGTTCTAACCCCTTGAGCCTCGAGAAGTTAATAAAAAAAATTCATAAAAAGGAAAAAGGAATATAAAGAAAGGTAGAAAAATCAAGTTCGCGGCACCTCATGTACCACAATTTATCCCTCCTATACATTATAAACCTAAGTGTGGGCTTCCCTCTTATTAGCTACCCTTGTACCCTAACACGTGACTCAGGGCTGCCCCTTCTCATTCCCTACTTCATCCACCTATCTGCCACATGCCACCACCCTTTGAAGGATGTAACTTGACTATATTATCCCCTTTAGAAGTAGAAACCACCTCATAGGATTATTGGTTAACCCTGTTATTGTCAGTGTCTTCACACTGCCATCAGTGATCAAAATCTGCTCTTTTGCATTTCATAGTAGGAGTCCCATACTGATGAGTTTGCATTCCATTAGGTCATGGATTCACTGATGGTAGGGTTTTCTTCAAATTTTTCCCTCATGATATGTACTTGCTGATCCTCTTTCATATATTTCAGTCATGGCTCATGTTCCCTTTGCAATTCATTTCATTAGGTCTTAGGGTCTGGTCTCATTAGGTTTTAGGGTCCCACCATGGTCAAATCCAATAATTACATGTCAATAATGATCGGCAAGGACATGAGGAGGCCAATAACAATTAGCAAAGCCATAATTTATCATTTTGAAAGCCTAATGTAGTTCTCACCTCAAAACTTGTTTGAGGTGAAAACAGGTTGTTTTGTTTTTATCTCCATTAATGATGTAATTTTATGTTTTCATATGTAATATTAGTTCCCAGTTGCTCCTAAACATCTTGTGATATTTCCAAGCACCTGCCACTGCAAAAAAAAATCAGGTTATCATGAGCACAAATCCACCTGCAAAAGCAAAAGAGAACAAGCACAAAACCCTAATTTCCTCTCGCACTGAGATAGGGTTGGCTATGGGATCAGAGATATTTGAGCAGAGAAGGCATAAGGGAGATCATAAAGTATGAGGCCATTTCATATCATCAAACATCAGGTCTCCATCATTTGTCGAGAAATCATTCCAAGGAACAAGCCATTCACCACACATAAGGGACAATTTTTCTTCAAACTGTGTTTCTGAGCAAGAAAAGATGAATTTGAAATAAGTGAGAGAGCTTTTTGTTCATTATAGAACCAAGAAGAAAAAAATCCTTCAGTTTGTACATAGGTTTCACGGTTTTAGAGAAATGTCAAAAATACAATTGCTACAAGAGAGTTTATGCACTTCTGGAGTGACCTTGGGGAAATCAAAATTTCTCCTAGCTACGGTGACCAAATGACTTTTGTGATAAGTCAAATTATAATTAGACACAAATCTCTTTCCATTGAGCTATCATGAGCTCAATTTGGAGTTCAGGGAGACCTCAAAACATTGACTGAAATAACACTCTACATTTTGGCAGCCTCATTCTGCACATTTTGACCAGTCTTGGGAGATTGGATTTTTGATAGGGCAAATGAACTCAAAATTGGAAAATGCAAGATGTTCTAGAAATTAGACTCGAGAATATTTACAAAGAGCTATCCCTTGCCCAATTTGGACACCGGGAAGGCCTGCAAAAGTTTCCTGCAAAAGGTGATGCACTTAGAGCTTAGCGCTGCGCTTAGGGGAAAATTTCTCAGTGCAATTTATGACAGGCGCTGCGCTTAGAGAGTGGTGCTATGTTCCTAGGTAGTTGCACTGCACTTAGGCTAGCCAACACCAAAAATGCCCCAAACTTCGAATATTTGCTAAATTTCCTCCAAATTTTGCTTGTTCAAGTAAGTATCAGTCCTCTCCTTTCCATTTAGTTTGCATGTGTAAAGATTTTCATGGTTTTCCACTCTCTATATAAAACCCTAATTCTCACTATAAAACCTAGTTATTTGGTTTTCCCCATTACTCAACCTGATAAATAAACCCTTATCCCCATCACTTTTATCATATTCTACCACTCATTTATCACTCCCTAAACCCCCTCCCTCTTATGTTTTGCTCATAGTTTCCTACATTCACTCACACCCATCCCTACAAGCCATTGCACATACCATTATATGACTCACAACAAAATTTGTAACATAAAGATTATAAAGTTAAAGGCTAGGCTAAGGAGAGCTTTGGAAGGCAAAAAGGAGCAAGATAGATTGAAGATGTTGGCTGAAGCCTCCCTAGCCCATAAAAGCAGTTGATGGTGGTGTTCCATGCCAAATTTGGCAAATTTTGAGGAGTTTTTGCATTTTTGAAATTTTGAAATTCTTAACAAAGAAAAATTGCCTAGTGCGCTGTGCTTTTTGCTAGGGCATCCATTGGAGAAAAAGTTGACATTTTTGGATTCAGAATGATGAGGACATGCACCCTAGAAATTTTCAGAATTTTTGGAGTAGTTTTGTTTCACCAAAAGGTCCAAAAGCTACTAAAAAATGACCTTTCTGCCTCTTTTTGGACACACAAAAGCAGTCTTGGGAGATTCAAGTTTTGAGGGGGGAAAATCACATCCAAATTAAAAAATTCTAGGTGTTCCAGAAACTAGACTTGAAGACCTTACAATGAGCTATCATGGGTTGAATTTGGCTAAGGGGAAGGCCTCCAAAATCAGGTGGAAAGTGGCACTGTGCTTAGGACCAGTGGCGTTGTGCTTAGGGCCATTTTGCTCAGGGAACTAAAATTCGCCTGTTTTGACTATCAATTTGATTTCTCTCTCCTCATGGATGATTTCACTGATGTAATTGATGACATGGCATGTAAATTTAATGGTAAAATAATGTTAGAGGGTAGATTCATTAGTTAGAGGTGGTTTTGATGCAAATGAATCAATTTCCCCTCTTTTAGAGGCAATTTTTTTGACTGCCTATATTCCAGTTCTTTCTTGGGAAATGGTTGAAACAACCCCTCTTCTCATGGATTCGATCCTTGAAGGTCAGGATGAGTAGTTTAGATGTCTATATTATGTGTTTTCTTGGTCATTTGGGGGGGTTGGATTCAGCTGGATGCTCATGTACTAAACACATATCATTTTGTAGTAGTTTTGGCAGGAAACTAATAAAGTTGCAGCTATTTTTATGGGATCCCTATGGTATGGCCTTTAGCATGTGTTTCTTTTTCTGTTAATATTTTAGCATGTTATTTATGTATGCCTCTTTCATATAATTGCTTCTAATTGGTTGTTTTCAAGTCAGATAGGTGGAATACATTAGGTTTTAATGCTCTGCCTTGGGAAAACACTAGTATTTCATGTTTTTTCTTCTGTTTAGGAAGGATTCTTGACTTGCTCAGGCCCTTCTTAGCTCCTCACTAGTCTAGCATTTCACCCCATCAAGCTTAAGGTGCTGAATATCATACCTACCTTGCCCCATAGAATCCCCTGCGATTTTGACTTAATTTCCCAGACCCAAAATTGCCCAGCTCCACCTGATCTGCCAAAAAACACAAATAAATTCAATCAAACCCTTTGAGCTACTATACCCAGCATAAAATCTTATTCCTGGTCTAGTCATCTTGACTGAGATTCATAAGGTGAGATCCCTCTCCCAGCCTGGTAGGGCTAGCTACCAGGTTAAGCTTGGTTTGTGGTTACCCTAGAATTGCTTCCATTCAGCCTGACGTCAATCTAGGCGATAAAAAAACCCATTTGGAGTTTAGGAGACATTGGCACATATCGAAGCCCATTATGGAAGGGCATGCCATTATGAAGTCCCCACCCGTGGTCCATGATTTTGTAAGCTCATTTACTCGATTTATCTGATGACTTGTTGTACTGGAAGGCTAGGCAACACATTGGACTTTATGCATGATTGTAGATGGTCTCCATTTTGGGTTTGTTCTCCCTATACAAGGTCCTAATCCTTCAGAGGGCTACATTGGCACTTGTAGGGTGTGTGTTAAGATCTATGGGCCTCTGCAGTAACAGAAATCACTCCATGGATCCACACAACCATTCAAAAATTGCCCGTGGTTCACTTATTGGATGAAGAAGATGCACCTGATCCATCATGCCCAATTGGCCCTAGATCTACACCATACCCTTGGAAGATGATCCAAGACTTGCAAGATGATGTGGCATTGTCTACACCATCATCATATCCCATGCCAGAGATCTACAAACATCTTCGATATTTTTGGAGACCAATGAGGACACTTGTGTACCCCCACATATCATTTGGAGCACCACAGGTTATTACAAGGGGCCAACCCCTTGTCCATTTATTTTTGGGGTCCTATTCTTCATTGTGCCACCCATGGACCTCATTAGGCCTCTCAGAGGGCCCTACGACATGCATAGATGGTCCGAAATTAAACAGGAAAGCAACAAATTACAAATATAATCATAAACACAGAGATGCAATAGAAAAACACTTCATTTCATTAATAGAAAAAAACTGAACTATGCTTACAAATAGAATGGAAATAAGATAGCTCGGGCGATGGTAACTTATCTTTGAGAAGTGATGTGGCATCTACATGCCTCTGAATTGTGTTACAATGAGGCTCAAGGGCCTATTTATTATTGGAAAACATGAGAAAACCATAAACAACCAAAACCCTAACCCAGGAGATGTAACACCAAGAGTTTGTGGGCCCGTTGGGGTTGTTGGGTAACCAAATTCCTGGGGTCATAACTTGGTCATATTATCTCTGTTTGGCATGTACGATACCTTGTTGGAAACTTCTCTCCGAATACTATAGGTTTCATTGTAGGCCCTTGTTTATGGCTACGAGCCTACCGTGGACCACAAAAAAATGCCATTTAGGGGGTCAAAGCTGCTCCAAAAGTTTAGGACCCGAAAAAATGATAAAAATAGTAAATGTTGAAATGAACAAGGAAACAGATGAAATTGACTAGGGGATCTAGGTGGAATAGGTAGGTGGACACCAATATCCACCTGGATCCTTCCTCCCCCCTTAGGAAGCAATAGTCCCCATTGTGTGCAAAGCCTCCATGAGGTGAGGAAATTTCTATTGAACCTGTTCCTTGGTGAACCACTTGCCCTGGTGAAGGAGTTGGCCTATGTTGATAACTCGATATAACTGTATCCACTGTTGAAAAGTGTTCTTGCTTTGTGTGTCCATGATCTGATCAGTTGTGGCCTGTTCCATGTAGTCCGGGTTGAGCTTTGTTGGTGTGAGTTGTTCTGTAATGTCAGTTGTGTCAAACAATGGTGGAAAGTATGGCAGAAGGTGATCTAGATTGAATACTAGGTGAAGGCCAAGGAATGGTGGGATGTTGAGCTCGAAGGCATCGTCACCAATGACCTTGGTGATGGTGTAAGGCCCATATCAGAGCAGGCGAAGCTTGTAGTGCGGTCTAGCAAGGCTCTCCTTCTGCAAATATAGCCAAACTTGTCGCCCACCTAGAACATGTGCAACACTTGATCTAATCATGGAGCTGCTTCTACTTAGCATTGGCTCTGTCCAATATATCATGGTCTTGTTGGTATATGTGTTGAATGTGCTCAATGAAGATGTTACCCCTTTCAACTTATGACTGAACGTGAGCCGAATTTACTTGAATGGCTGCAAATGGTATGACCACATCAATGGGGCATAATGGATGAATTCCTAGCCCTACCTTAAAGGGGTTATGGCCTATTGAGCTGTGGAGAGCTCTGTTGTAGTTGTGTTGGACATAGGGGAGACTTTCATCCCACGTGCGTGGATTCTTTGAGTTTTACATGCACAAAATGTGTATGATCATCCTATTGACAACCTCTGTTTGGCCATCGGTTTAGGGATGGAAAATCATGGAATTAGTAAGTTTTGTATATAGCATCAACCAGAGACTGGACCAAAATGCACTTAGGAATCTGTTGTCCCAATCTAAGAAAATGGACTGTGGGATCCCAAAGTGTACCCACACTCGATCAAAGAAGAGCTTAGCAATGGCCTCTGCTGTGATACTCTTCTTGCGGGGCGCCATGATGGCCATCTTAGAGAATCTGTAGACGACCACGAAAATGACATAGTTGTCGCGCTTAGTAGAAGGAAGGCTTGACATGCAATCCATGGAGACAGATTCCCAAGGTTGGCTAGGAGTAGGTAGAGGAGTATACAAGCCTTCCTTCTTGATCATTGATTTGACAATGGCATAGGCGATGTAGGATCTAATGTACTTCCCAACATCCTGACGAAGTTTCGGCCAATAAAAATACTTTTACAATACCGCCATTGTTTTCTCTGCTCCAAAATGTCCAGTAACCCAATTGTAGTGCACCTCAAATCACCTTGGCACACTCAGTTGAAGGAACACAAATGTGTCTTAGGTGGCATAAAAGTGCATCCAGAAGGTGAAAATTTCGAACTTGCTTCCCTTCCAGGAGTGTCTGGTATATGTTGTCAAATTCTAGATCACTCTTGTAAAGATGCGGCCACCCCAATGTCTCGTGCCCACAGGATTCGAGCACAATGATCAACGCCATGACTGGTGGTCGGTTGAGGCAATCAATGACATTATTGGTGTTGCCCTTCTTATACTTAATGTTCAAATGGAATTGTTGCAGATAGGTCGACCATTTCTGATGGCAACCGTTCTGAAACTTCCCTTGTGTCTATATGAACTGTAGAGGTCGGTGGTCTGTGTGGATGATCGTTTCCTTCCTCAGAATGTAATGTTTCCATTGATGGTAGGCCTGCACAATGGAATACATTTCTTTGTCATAGGTGGGGTACTTTCATATGGTGTCTAAAAGTGCCTTAGTGTGGTAAGCCACTGGATGCCCATGCTCAGTAAGAACCGCACCAATAGCATAGTCAGAGGCATTTGTCTCAATCTCAAATGGTTGTTGCAAGTCTGGTAATGTGAGCACTAGTGCATAATAGAGGCAATTATTCAACTCAGAGAACAACTTTTGTTGGGTTTCCAACCAAAAAAAACTTTGCTTTTGCTTTGCCCTTGGTGACTTGACTTAAAAGCCAAGTGATATAAGAGAACCCCAACATGAACCTATGGCAGAAATTGGCAAGACCCAAAATGTTGCGGAGCTCTATTAGAGTGGTTGGGGCTGGCCAATCGGGAATGAATTGTATCTTGGATGGGTCCACATGTACACCCTGCTCACCAATAATGTATCCCAGATATTGAACCTGGGTCAGGCCAAAGGTGCATTCCTCCAAGTTAGCACACAACTTGTGTTGTCATAGGGTTTGAAGGACCTGTCAAATATGGTGGAGGTGCTCTTCCCAAATTTGGATGAAGATCAAGGTGTCATCTAAATACACCACCACAAATGTATTGGTGAAGGGTCGCAAGATGTCCTCCATCAGTCTCATGAAGTTTGTAGGAGCATCCGTCAATTCGAATGACATGACCAACCATTCGAAAAGGCCCTCCTTGGATTTGAAGGTAGTCTTCCACATATCGGAGGGTTCGATAGGCACCTGGTGATAACCTGACTTCAGGTCAATCTTGCCGAAATATTTGGCCCCATTGAGCTGGTCCAGAAGGTCATCAATCGACGGATTGGGTACCTATTCCAGACAATGATCTTGTTCAGCGCCTGATTATCAATACAGAGCCTCCAGGTCCCATCCTTCTTCTGTACCAATACAATCGGGCTCCCACAAGGTGATGATCTTGGCCCGATGTGCCCTTTCTACAATAGTTCTTGAATCTGCCTCTTGATCTCATTGTTCTCCAGAACATAGCATTGATATATCGGTCCATTGGGTAGTGACACGCCTTGGGTTATATTGGTGGAGTGCTTGACCTGGCAATGTAGAGGTATGCCTGTGGGTGAGGCGAAAATATCCCTGTAATCCTCCACGACCTTGCCCATCTGTTGTTACTTTGTAGAGGAGCCCTGTGTGGATGCCGTGGCCACAACATTCTTATTGCCCAGGGAGTGAATCATAAAGAGAAAAATTTTCTTGGTCTGGATAATGATCTTACTGCATTTCTTTGTAGTGATCAAAGAGATGGCGGTTGGCGGGGCTACCTCCAGTATACTGTACAACTTATTAGCCAAAGTAACAATCACAAAGCGAGGTCTAGACTCATATACAACATGTTGCTTCGACAAGTATGGTTTTCCTAACAATACATCACAAAGTTCAAGAGGATCAATGTCACAAAATACCTCATCCGTGAAGGGCATGATGTTGTAGGTAAGGGGATACTACTGGCTGACGCAAAGATCTCGTCCTTGGTGAAGTCACCCGATGGTGTACAACTATGGATACGTTGTAGTCTTTAGGCCTGGCCGCTTCATGACCTCTGCTTAAATGAGGCTCTTTTGGCTCCCTCTATTAACAATGAACTGCAACGGAGAACCCTTCACCCACATCTATGAGTGGAAGAGGTGTCCCCCCTCTGGATCTTTAGGCTCAATCTTCTGGATCTTTGTGCTAGCCACGATGACACTAGGCTCTACATCAATGATCTGCTTCCCTTTGTTAGTTCCCTTATCGGGTTTTGATTCAGAGTCAGAACCCATGTTTGATTCAGAAGCCTTCATCTCAGCCACCAGTGACTTCTTGGCTCGACGCTCACTTGTATTGTGAGTGGAGCCCTTATGGAACCCACACCATTTTCCCGTGTCCTTCTTCGTCTTCATGGTGTTGTTCTTTGCTTGTGGCTTTGGCAGGTTGTCCTAGGTAGCCTTGTCTTGGCTTGGTCCTTTGTTATGTGGTTTGTGGGCACCTTTTCCTTGCTTTGGATTTGCAGATCCAAAGTCTTGCTTCTTTTGTTTAAACTTTTGCTCAATATTGACAGTGTACCGATATGCCGTGCCGAGCGAGGAAATGTTCAGGAACTCCATCTCATCTTGGATGTACTTGTGTAGATAGCAGTAGTACTTGAGCACTAAATTCCGCTCAATATGCTTGATACCCAGTATCGTGCAAAGGGTATGAAAAATATTTGTGAACTCTGGCACATCTTGGTTCCTTCCTTGTCATAGCATGGTCCACTTTATGTATTTGTCTTCATAGCTCCAGATAGGGAAATATTTTTCCTTGATGGCGTCTCATAAATAATTCTGAGTGGGTGTGGCTGAAAACAATGAGGGTTCACTCTCATCCTTTTGTTCATAGTAAGTTTCCCACCAATCCTTGACACATGGGCGACTTTGAGAAGTGCAAAAGTAATATTTTCCTGATTAGAAAAGTCATGAAATGAAAAATATACTTCCAACAAATTTAACCATTTATCTACGACATCTACATCTATCAAGCCTTCAAATATGGGAATATCGAAGTTAACTTGTACCTTAAAAGGAGTGGTGCCTCTAGAGTGGCTGCCGGATGAAGATGTCTCGCCTGTGGGTAGCCGTCAAAGGATATAGGCAAATTTATCCATCATTGCATCCCTCTATCACTCGAGGGATTCTTCAAGCAACATTTTGAAAGTATCTCCTACCCCATCGTATTTCTTTTCTTCCACCATGAGAGGTTGTCAGGTTTTGCGAGGCTGATCTTCTAATGGTTCAACTAGATCAAGCCCTAACTCGTAATACCCTGACCTGGTTGGGGACATGCAAAGAAAAACAGAGAAAGAGAAGACCGCTATGATACCACTGATCCTAACTTAAACAGGAATGCAACAACTTACATAAATAATCATAAACAGAGAGATGTAGTAGAAAAAACACTTCATTTCATTAATAGAAAAATACTGAACTATGCTTACAAACAAAATGGAAATAAGATAGCTCAGGTGATGGTAGCTTATCTCTGAGAAGAGTTTTGGCGACTACATGCCTCTAAACTATGTTACAATGAGGCTCAAGGGCCTATTTATTATTGGGAAACATGAGAAAACCCTAACCCCAAGAGATGTAACACCAAGAGTGTGTGGGTCTTGTTGGGTTTAGTTGGGCAACCAACTTCCCGGGGTTGTAAATTGGTTGTATTATCTATGTTTGGCGCATACGATATCTTGTTGGAAAGGTATTGTTGAGTACTACAAGTTTCACTGCAGTCCCTTTCCTATGAATATGGGCTTGACGCGGTCCCAAAAAACGCCACTTATGGGGGTCAAAACTGCTCCAGAAGTTCAGGACTCGAAAAAGTGCTAAAAATAGTAAATGCTAAAATGAACAAGGAAATAGATGAAATTGACTAGGGGGTTTAGGTGGAATAGGAAAGTGGCCACCAATATCCACCTGGATCAATAGATTATTATTTGACCTCTTGAGAGGCTTACTTTTTCATTTATGAGCTAGTTTGGTGGGCTTGTCAACAAAAGTTGAATTATTAGAACATTATTTTATTTTTGGGGCTTATGTAGGCCAAGGAGGCTAATTCAAAATCCTAAGTTGTTATAACTAAAAGTAAGATGAGCTCATTTTCTCATCATCACTTTGGATTGGATCTCTTTTCTCTCTTGATAATTTCACACTTTTCTAGAGGATGAATTAGAGCTCTATGGATGAATTTTGATGTGCGGACATTGGTCTATCTTATCTTGGAGCTTCTCTTTTGTCAATTGTGGATGGTTGGATAATTATATTACATGTAAGTACATGATTCTAATGTTATTCTTGTTTTACTTTGTCATATACATTGGAATGGGATTTTCGTTATTTTAGTGCTAATTACTGCATGCATTTAATGCTTTAAATTGTGGAATTTTGTATTTATTAAAGCATCTCTCAATGTATGGGCCATGTAATGTGAACAAGTTCTCCTAGGGGTAATTCTATAAATGAATTGACCTAGATAAGCCATCTCCTTTGCACATCGAAGTATAAACGCTGCAAGATTGCTTCTCTTTGACCTAGAAGGGTAAGCGAAGTGGTCTTGAGGCCTCCTTGACTGGGAGCCGAAGATCCTCACTCATATTCATCATATAATCCATTCTACCAAGACTAAGGCATTGATCTACGAAGAGGTGGTCACCTAAAATCATATATTTCGCCTTTTTCTAAGTGTGGCCAATTTGGGTCACCTACGACATCATTTTCCCGAAAAACTATCAATCCAAAAAGTTTGATCTATTAGGGTTTCCTACACTGTTATTTCCTCAAGACCTCCTCCAAATTGAGGCCATTCCGAAAATGGAGTTGTGAGAAATGCCAATCCCTAGCTTCAGGATCAAAGTTTTCCCTAGGATCCCCAAAGGCTAGTACCTTATTGGATCAATTCAAACCTTTAAGTGGATATTTTTTCTTTGATCCATTTCCATACCTTGTCTAGGTTAGGGACATCATTGGTTGCCATACTCTTCTCCCCTATCCTAGACTAGGTCCACTTGGTCCTGCGTGATCCCGTTCCTTTGAAAAGAAAATTCTTCAAGAACCATCCGGGATACCAATTTCAAAAAAGATTTTAGGGATTGGGAAATTCCTTCACAAATCATATCCCATAACCTAACCCTCAAATTATCCCTTCCTTTCCCTAGAATACAGTGTACCTTTCCTAGAGAGCAAGTAAGATCTATCCTTCTAACTCTTCCAGGAAAGAGATTATTTGGGTTACTCCATATCCTTTCATTGACTTATCCTTCATCAGTGACTCTATAATATATCGGGTCTCCTCCCATCAGTGTAAGTCCATAAATAGAAGGGAGCCTTAACTGAGGTGACAATGGGCTATGTCTCCATTTTTTGCCCTTGGCCTAATATTTTCCCTTTAGGGATCTCCCTTAGGTTCCCTTCTAGTTTGAGCGGTAACAAGGATGATTTAATATTGAATATCAATTCTCAAACCATTAATGTATCTTGCAACTTTCTCAACATCATCTTCTACATGACCAAATCTAATATTTGATTTATAAAACTCCTCGGTGTATTCTTTAACTGACATAAACCTTTCTTAAAGGTTCTGTAACTATTTGAAAAGATTAATTTGATAATATTTTTAAACTTTAAGCTTTGCCACCATTCAATCCCAATCTTTAATTTTGGCTTGTTCTTTCCTTTTCATTCCGCCTGTACTTCATCCCACTATAGAGATGCATGTCCTTTGAGCCTGGTCACCACATACTTGACTCACTTATCTCGATAAACATCCTCATAATCAAAGTATTTATCTAAACCATTTATTAAATCCATTAATTCATCAACGTTCAAGTTACCTTCACAAAATTATACCTTCATTTTCGGTGTGGCAGATGTTATCACTCCTCCGGATCTCCAAGGTTGAGAAGGAGTGCAACTGAAGTAACCACATACCAATTTTTTGACTTGGTAGGTAGCCCTACCAAGCCAGAGAGGGATCTCTCTAAAGGATCACAACCAAGAAGGCTAGATGGATTAGGGTTTTAGGCTAAATATAGTAGCTAAGAGTTTGTTTGATTTGATTTGGTTGGGGTAGTGACTAGATGAGTGAATTAGGTTAGAGAGTGAACTAGGTCAGGGCAAAAGAGAATCATAATTGCAGACATATGATGGGGTAAGGTAGGAAAGTTACTTTAACACTTGGTAGTATAGTAATGAGATGGTTTAGACTAGTAAGATTCTAAAAAGAGCATGAAGATCACAAATTCTTTTTAAACTAAATAAATGAAACAATTTATGATGATTTTCCCAAAACAGAGCATATAAGATGAATTCTGCTTATCACACCTTGAAATTCAAACATATTTAGAGTGAAATGAATCATGAAGGGTACAAAACATTCATACATATGTGAATGAATAAGAAACAATGTCAAAATAGCATGCCACATGAATCCCACCAAAATATTTGTAACTCATCTAATATATTTCATGCCAAAGTCTAAAACACTAGTACAACATCCAGTAGAGTCCAACCTATAGAATGAATAAGAAAATACATAATATAGGCCTCAAAACAACTCATGCTAGCCTCAGGGGTCAAATCCATGAGAGGAGGAGTAGTTACAACAAAAATTGAATTGATAACTAGAGTGTAGGGTGGTCAAAGTGACTCATCCCTCACTTTTGGAAACTGATTCATTACATCATAAGAAGAGTTTTCACCTAATGTATTTACCCTAGGTAACAATAAAAACATCATTATTACATTTAAATCCATCAATTACATGGGTAAAAACATGATTTTCCAAGGTTAAACTGTCAAAACTAAGAAAATTTGTAAAACTAAGAAACTCAGAAAATTTGTATCAAAAGCGCAGTGCCACTGTCCTAAGCATAATGCCAAATTCAGATCCACTTTTGAGGGGATTCCCAGTGTCCAAATTGAGCCCAGGATAGCTCATTGGAAAGCCTGTCCTATCTAGTTTCCTGATATACCCTTAGTTTCCAAAATTGTCAATGTTTGACCCTACAAAAGTTGATTCTCCCAAGACTTGTCAAAAGCGTAGTGCCAACCTCCAAAACAAGGCAGAAACATGATTTTGTGGGTGTTTTTCGACCTTTTGACTGCCCATTTGACCCCAAAGAACTTAGCAAAGTGATTTTCCTAACTTTAATTGGCCTTCTGAATCCAATGATGGTGGCCTTTTTTCATTTGGAGGTCCCTAGAAAAAGTACAACGCCTAGGGCGCTGCGCTTTTGGTAGTGTGTCTGGTGCACAAATTGCCAAAAATGCACAAAACTTCAAAATTTCCCAAAATTTGGCATAAGGAATGATGATGATGTGTGTAAAGCCATGAGTGATGCCTCATCAAGAATTTTAAGTTTATCTCCCTCCCTTTTCTTGGTTGGGTTTTCAATTTTCTCCTTTGTAGCTTTGAGTTTTGCCCCGGAAATCCTCTCTATGTAGGCATAGTGTTTTGCCATCTTCTTATGAATTTCATTATCCCTTTTGTCCTTGTCTAGTAGCTTTTCAATATTTTTGTTTACCCTCTCGAGCCAATGCTCCCAGTACTCATTTATCATCTTCACAAACTGTTCATTTAGGGTAATTTGATTGGCTAGTTCAACCTCTTTTTGTTTTTCTAGCTCCAATGCTCCTTTTAGGCCTCTAGTCCTTGGCCTTCTCCTTGGCACCTGTTCCTCCAGATGTTCACCATATTCTCCATATGCTTCATCAAGTAAAGCCTTAGACTTTTCAGCCTCCCTCTTTTCCTTTGATGAGATGAATCTCCATGAGCTCTTGTATGGTCTCATACTGCGTGTTCTCCTGCTCATAGTATGAAATGTTGTTTCTTTCCCTCTACAAGTTGACTTGGAGCTATCCTATGAGTGCATTCTTTTCTCTGATGAAAATGCTTGTGTTTTCACTGTCCTCATGCTCACTTAGGTCAACTAGGTCAAAATCTTACTCTGTCTCATGGAGGTCCTCCTGCTGCTGCTGGATTTCAGCCTTTGTCATCTTCCCCTTGCACTTTTGCACCTATTTTGTTGATGAATAAGGCAAGGCTCCTCCCACAATCTATGGGGAAAACACCTTCCTATGGCCTCTCTGATAAGTATGTGCCAATGTGCTCACATCTGTCCTCTTAGGCATGATGGGCTCAACTTTGTTGGGTGACCCTGCATGATCATGAAATGGTGATGATGGTGGTGATAATGAGGGTGGTTGATCAGATAGAGGAATAGAAGCAATGGGATGAGATGAAGGGGGTATGGCTTCAGCATGATGATCGGTGGGATGAGATGAAGAAGGCATACTTTCAGCAAGTGGAGTTGGTGGAGCAGTGAAGATGTCATTGGCAAGGAAATTGTCCCATGAAATATGCAACTGATCAAGGTGATGAAGGACAATGATTTTGTTCAATGAGTTATGGAAAGGGTTGTTCCCTTGCTATTAAAAATCTCTCTTTTTCACAATGGAGGCCATTTTATCTATGCTTCTGAACAAATAGTATGTGATATTGAGGAATTTTACCCTTGTGAAGTGCATAAGCAGTCTAATGTGATAAGTATAGAGCCTAGAAAACCTATCTTCACAAGATAAGTACTTCATGATGATTTTCATCAAGGGAGCATACCTATTTAGAAGGTAAGTGAAAGGGAACAACTTCCTCCTTTTATTCCTATATAGTGGTTTGATAAATGGTTCATAATATTGATCCTCCACATCCTTTGATTTAAACCACTTCTCACCCATATTTGGAATCCCTATGGTAGCACTAATGATAACAGTAGACAAAGTGAAAGTCACTCCAGCTAGGGTTACTTGATTGTCTTTAAGGTGTGATGTAACGATTATGGTCAAAACTGCGTGATGATGATATCTTTCAACCAATTTTCAAAAGTCAAGGAAACCAACATACTAAAAACATGAGGTTGCCATTGGTGAAGCCATAAGTTCTTTGATGCTAGTGGGCTCCAACCTTAGGATTCTGCCTCCTTTGTGTGGCCTCCTTTGTTCTTTGTCTTCCTCCATAATGTTTGCTCAAGATATTCTAGTGATAAGGTAGGTGAGAATGGGAGGTGGGAATAGGCCTAGGGAATGGGGATAGGAATACACAATTTGGGGAGATGAGGAGGTGGGTTATGGAACTGTGGGAGGTGATGAAGGGTGAAAATGTGAAGGGAGTTGGAAATGAGAATTAATTTAGAGGTTTTAGGATACAGACTGCCTAGGTATTGTTTTTAGAAACCTAGGTCTTAGGGTTTTGTAGGAAAAACATTTAGGGACTAAGGAGAGATAGTGTAGGGGTTGGGATGGTCTCAACAGTGAGGTTAGAAGGGATTTCATGGGCTGTAGGCATCAATTTTTAAGATAGGAGTAAACTTAGGGTTTTGTCCCTTGCCTAGGGACCAATTTTACTTAGGATTTCAAACACCAAGAAAAAATGTGATTTGGGAGAGAAAATGAGTGGAAGAGAGGGATACTTACTTGATAGAGGAGGAAAAGCCACTCTTGAGGAGATTTGAGAGGAGTTGGGGGTGTTTTTGGCACTTTGGAGGCTTGTTGGGCAAAAGCTTAGTGCACCGAGCAAAAGCGCAACGCTTAACCTAGAAGCGCATTGCCAGTGTTGAAAAATGCAGTGCCCAGATCTCTAAGCGCAACACTTGGCTTCTAAGCACATCACCTTACCTCTAAGTGCAATGGCAAGAAATTTTTCTCCTCTGAGCCTGCAAAATCGATTTTTTGAGCTAAGGGAGTGTGAGCTCGATCTTTGGGAGTGCAAATGGGTTTGCTTTTGATGTCTTGGTGGCTTTTATACTTGATGAAATTGATGTTTTGGGCCTTGGGACCCACTTTCTTTCCTTTGTCATTCAATTTACCTTTGCAAACTATATCTTTACATTTGACCCTTTCTTGTACAAATTGATCACTTGGTATACATTGGCATACTTTGACATTTGACTTTTGGTCTTTTGGCATTTTGGAACTGAGTTGAAAGCTTGAGAAAAGTCACTTATTACATATAATGACATGAAATTACATAAATATAAAAAATAGGATCACATCTCTGTTTTTTTTTAGATAAAATTACAAACTAGAATGAATTTCTTTCTTAAAATCCAAATTGGAATTTTAGCAACCATGGTTACATGCTTGTAAACCCTCATCTAACTGAAAAATGGATTTTATTTTTCTTCTCTCTCATACTTTGATGGCCTTATGCAGTGAAATGGTGTTTTATTGTACCTTGGAAAATAAAACCTAGTGACATAATGGGACCTTGAATGACTGGACTTTAGGTGGACTTGACTGACACAAAACATGAGGAAATGAGCTTTTATAGTCAATGTATGCTCAACAAGACACATGAAGGTGGGCCAACAAATTTTGATTTTTGAGAGGGGATGGGGTTTCAACTTGGGTTACCATCAGTGAGTAAATTTTTACATGATGACCTAGGTGGAATGATAAAAATTTCAACATGGGACACTAATATGATATAAAAGAGGAGTTTTGATCACTAATGGTAGTATGCAAATACTGACTCTAATGTCGGCCTTATTTGGGGATGGCATCTCCTTGGAGGTGCCAAGAACACCGTAGACCAAGTAGGCTAACCATATGGACCAATATGGTCAAAAAAGCTCAAACTGGAATGCATGAGTAAATGTTGACAACTCAAATAACTTATACCGACTCAAGACTAACTCAAAATTGACTTACTTGACTAAGGACTGAATACTGTAAATGACAGAAAATCAGTGAAGCTCCATGGCCTTCACTTCAGGCTTTGAACTCCATTGATCTTCTACTTCACACTTGCAGAAAATTTAAAATGTATGTACAATGAAACTAGGAAAATTTAGAAAATATAATGCTTCAAGAGCCTACCATTGACTGGTCCTCCTAAGCATGGTTCTCCATTCATCTCGTCCAACAAGAAATCATTTTGTCCCCGGAAAGCTAAAATCTGATAAGGACCTTTCCATAAGTTCTCAAATTTGCCATGCTTACCCTTGTCTTCGTTTCTGGCATCCCAACGAAGCACCACATCTCTAATTTTGAAATCATCTTCCTTTGTTTTCCGGTCATAGATCCTATTTATTCTCTCATGAATCTTGGAGGTGTTTTGAAATACCTCATCCCATGTCTTCTCTAAGTGAATCATTTGATTGATTCGGTGTTGAATATCATTCTCTTCACTTCTCGCTTCTTGTAATAATTTCATGAACAGGACTGCTAAAGATGTAGGAAAAACAATATCTACTCCATATACAATCTGAAAAGGAAATAGGCCAAGGGATTTCTTATCATGATCCAAAATTTGGTTGGTACCCCCCTATGCCTTGGCCCCAGTGACCACTACAAATGCAACAACAAGGGTGGGTCCCAAGTTGGAGAGGACCTTCTTCCTATGGAAATTTAACATCATAAGAACCACCTTAAAATTATCCAAAACAACTTCAACTACCATCAAATCAACCCACTCAATCTCAAACTCAAGAAAGACCCCAGTTGACAACTCAACCCATGCCTAACCCAAATAATAAAGTAACTCAACCCACTTACAATGATGAGATACCATTCTTTCCCACTTATAATTTGGATTGTGAGAATATTCATTTATGTCCCGGGAGGTGCTCCAAAATAAAACTTCTCCCATTATTCAAGAACAAGATGATGAGGACACATCCCTCGAACCAGGACTTCCTTCCTCTACTATTCAAGATATACCAATTAGCCAGCCTCTTGAATCCCTTATCCTAATAGATTTAGCTTGGAAAAACCCTTTGCACAACTTGAATTTTATTTTCTAGGAGAGTCAAGGAACTTATGTGTAAAAATACCACTCCTCCAAGCCATTAAGGATGTTCTTATATATGTGAAAGTAGTTTGGGAACTATGTTTGAAGAAATTAGGAAGGAAAAAGAAGGACCCTAAGAAAATCCACATAGGGAAATTATCTAATCTGATGTCTAGAAAGAAAATAAGTCTACCTTGACTATGAAAATTCTGAAACCTGGAATCATACTGCAACAACTGATTTAGTTTCTTTTATTTGTTAAATGAATTGAACAAATTATTTACTGTGTTCTACGGTAAATATCAAAACTAATACACTAAAGCCTTCACAAATAAAATATTGCGGCAGAAATAAAATTTCTGGAATAATAAATGCACACACACACACAAATAAACAATTATTTTTGGACTAAGTCCCCAGAAAAACCCAACTTGGGAAAACCAGTGCAATAGATCAAGGTTTTAATATTATGCAGTAGTAAATCTAAGTAAAAAACTATGGATGCTAAAATCTAGCAATCCATGTAGAGAAATGACTCACAATAAGTCTAGTGAGAAAAATCTCACTCCCACAAGTGATTTGACACTGACCTTGGTTCAAGATGAATTGCTCTTTGTTTCCTCTGTGTAGTCCCTGCATCAGCCTACGCAGTACTGCATTCCACAACTCAGAATTGCTTCCCTCTCACTAACTAATCAGTTGTCATCTGGAAGGTGGACCCTTCTGGCCTCTGAACTCTCTCTAGGTTCTGGCACTAAATCATTGCTTCTCCCAAGCAAAATATGAAATCCCCTCTGAAGCACCGTGCTGACTCTATGTGGCTCTACATTGCCTCTTTGCAATGCACTCATCGGAAGGAAAAATCTTCCTACATACTTACTATTCCTTCCCCTCTCTCACCACTTCGAGCTAACTAGATCTCTCTTCGGAAACTCAGCGCTGCTACTCTGGAGTTCGATTCACCAGTGAAATCGAATTGTTGGTGTCCGATGTGTGTTCTCGAAGCCCCATCAAGTTTCTTCTTATAATCTCTCGTTTAGACATCAACAACCATGATTAATACTTAATCGATGGCTAAGATTAATTAGAACTCGATCCATGTATTTTTCTAGAAGATTCTCACCATGACTTAATTAATACCTTTTAATTAATCAGATTTCCTAAGTTTAGACTTAGAAATCATTAAAAAAACGATTAATTATTTTAATTAAGTTTTCTCTGGGTGGAATTTCCAGAAACAATTTATGGGTTTTGGAGAATACATATATTCTAGAATCTCCACCAAATGTCGTGGCTAGAACACATCTGACGCTACAAAAACTAACACTCCCTCTTAGCGAGGAATGTGTTCTAGCACTACAACCCACTGAAGCAACACCTTGTCTCTGCACCACCTCTTGTCACACTATTGTTGTTTGGTTGTTGCTGCCCACCAACCACTACGCAACTCTGATATACGCTGCATTTGTGTTGCTACTGGACCTGCTGAACTTCTACCAATGTTGCATCTGCACTGCAACACTATTATAAAATTTAATTTCTAATTGCTGACTCATTTCTCAGAATACACAGATATTTCCGTATGTAATATATTTTATTATATGATAATATTAAAATGATGATTAGAAGGTTGAGGTGGTGCTCCTTTAATAGGAGTTGACTATCTGTGCCTAATCAGAGAGACATGTTCCTTTGGATTAATGTCTCTTCATTTAGCTAATTAATTGTTAATTAATTGATTACAATTGACCATTTAATTATTTAGGTAATATTTTAACATTTTAACAATGTTATGAATTTAAATTCATAACATTGCCTTCCCCTTAAGATGCTTTGTCCTCAAAGCATAGACAGGTTTGGGTGTTGATGAAGAAAATTTTTTGATTCCCAAGACGAGTCTTCCTCTGGTAACCTCTTCCATTTGATGAGGTATTCCTTTATTGTCTTGGATCGTAAACCTTTTCTCAAGTAGCGATTATACCTTCAAGTTCGAGGACTATTTCTCCTCCTTCATCAGTCTTTGGTATTTCTGTTTGTGCTAATTTGGTTTTTCGCTAATACTCTCTTGAGACCTGATACATGAAAGGTATTATGGATTCGAAAATTGTCAGATAACTTTAATCCATAAGCTACGCTACTTATTTTTTATTATTATTTGATATGGCACATAATATTTAGCTGATAATTTGTTCTTCCCCTGTTGTTTTAGTGATAGTTTCTTATAACGTTGGAGTCTAACAAAGACCCAATCCCCCTCCTCAAACTCTCTTTCAGAGCGGTGTTGTTCAGTTTGTTGTTTCATTCTATTATGAGCCATGGTTATATTTTATTTTAGTAAGTTGATGATCCTTTGACTTTCTCCTAGGTGGTCTTTAACTGTTGGTACCCTGAATCAAGAAGTGCAAAATCTTTCCATCTAGGTGGCTCATAACTATATAAGGCTTGGAAAGGTGTCATCTTAGTTGAAGTGTGGTACGTGGTATTATACCACCATTCTGTCAAGTGTAGCCACTGGGTCCATCTATTTTGTTTATTTGTAACGAAACAACGAAGATATGTTTACAAGCATTTATTAACGATTTCGGTTTTCCCATCTGTCTGGGGGTGATAGACCAAACTCATGTTGAGGGATATTTCTTTTTGGTGGCAGAATTCCTTCCAAAATTTTCCCTTAAACCTTACATCTTTATTGTTGATGATGACCTTATGAAATCCGTGTAGTTTGTAAATATTTTTACAAAATACATCAATGATTTGTTTAGTTGTGTCAGTGTTTTTAATAGCCATAAAGTGGGCATATTTAGTGAGCCTGTCGACTACTACAAATATTTTATCCTTTCCGTCAGATGCAGGTATTCCTTCAATAAAGTCCATCTAAATCTCCTCCCACTTTTGATTTGGAATGTGTAGTGGATGTAGCAACCTTGGAGTTACAACATTTTCACTCTTGTTCCTTTGACAAATATCACATTCTGCAACATATTTCTAAATTTCCTTGCTCATACCCTTCCAATAGAATCACTGTCGAATGTTGTAGTAAGTCTTGTAGAATCTGACATGTCCCATTGCAGGCAAATTGTGAGACTCTTTTAGTATTCTCACCTTAATTTGGATGCGGGTGTCAGGTGAATTCTACCCTTGTACCATAAGATGTCATTCTTCCACTCAAAGTTGGTATGTTGACTAATATTCTTAATCATGGAATCACAATCCTCATCCCTGGCATACTCGGCTCGTATTTCGTCCAACAATTCCAGAACAACTATAATGGTAGCACATGTTGTGGTGTCTTCATCCTTACATGAGAGTGCATCAGCTACAAGATTCTCCTTTCCTTTCTTGTGCAATATTTCTAGGTCAAAAGCTGACAATTTATCCATCCACTTATGTTGTTTTGTTGATAATGTATTTTGCTGAAGTAAGAATTGAAGACTGTTGTGGTCGGTTCAGATTGAAAATTTACTCCCAAGCAAGTATTGGTGCCACTTCATTAAAGCATGTATGATGGCGATCATCTCCTTTTGGTATGTTGATTTTAAGCCTTCACATTTGTTAAGTTTCATGCTTTCAAATCCTATAGGATGGTTGTCCTGCATTAATACAACTCCAATTTCGAATCTTGAAGCATCACATTCGACTACGAACAATTTGGAGAAGTCAAGAGTTGCTAGCACTAGTGTGGTTAACATTAGTTCCTTTAAATTCTCGAAACACTTGTCTGCTTGGTCATTCCACTGAAAAATATTCTTCTTTTAAAAATTGGTCAGGGGTGTTGTCAGATGTGCATAGCTTTTTATAAATCTTCTGTAATACCCAGTTAGACCTAAAAATCCTCTTAGCTTGGATACGTTTTTGGGTTTGAGCCATTCTTTGATTGACTTGATTTTGTTGGGATCCACTTTGAATCCTTCCTTGGATATAACTTGTCCTAAGTATTCAACTTCCTTTTACCCAAACATACACTTTGATAGATTGGTGTAGAACTAGTTCTTCTCCAGTACAGACAATACTTCTTCTAGATGGTTGAGATGTTCCTTCCACGTCTTACTATATGGGTGAAAATATTCATTCATGGTTGCTTGGAAGGTGTTTGACCCATTTTGTTAATCCAAATGACATAACTTTAAACCATAATGCCCTTCATGAATCCTGAATGTTGTCTTTTCGACATCTTCTAGTCTTACTCCTATTTGGTAGTAGCCTGATCTTAGATCTAATTTAGAGAAGTGTTTTACACCGTGTAGTTCATCTAGCATTTAATCAATGAATGGAATTAGAAACTTATGTTTGATAGTAATTTTGTTTAAACCTCTGTAATCTATACATAATCAGAAGGATCCATCCTTCTTCCTCACTAACACTATGAGTGCAGCGTATGGACTTCTACTTTTCGTAATGATTCCATGCTTTAGCATGTCTTGAATTAATCGTTCTATTTCTGTCTTGTGGTGATGGGGATAATGATATGGCTTAAAGTTTACTGGTGTTGAGTCCGGTTTGACTTCGATGATGTGTTCAATTTTCCTTTTAGGGGGTAATTTCATTGGCAGATCTTGAAAAACCTTTTTGATTTCTGAATCAAGGATGAAATTCCTGATGGCTGGTGAGTCCCTTCTATCGATAATAACTCCAACTGCTAACATTGTAAGACAAATGTTGATGCTCCCTTGCAAATAAGTTTCTTCATCTTCTGAGCGGAGATGACTTGAGTTGGTGGAGCTTGAAACCCAAACAACTTATATTTCCTTCCATCGCATTTGAATTTACTGAAATGATTTTGATGATTTTTTGAATATGTGCCTAGTGTTTGTAACCATTGTACCCCTAAAACAACTTCTACTCCTCCTAGGGGGACTGCATAAAAACTGGACTCCATTTCGTATTCGCTTAGTTGCAACTTAAATTTATGGCACTTGCCTACACCAGCTATACATTTTCCATATACTACCATAACTTTTAAATCTGCTACAGGGTAAGCAAAAATGTTCAGTCTTTTTGCAACATTGACATCTACAAAGTTGTGTGTACTCCCTGAGTCTATTAGAACGATACCATTTTGCTTCTTGATGTGACCTTTAAGCTTCAACGCCTGTGGCTGAGCTATCCCTGTTATGACTGCCAAATAAATTTGTGGCATATCTTCTTCTAATTTTGGACTAGGGTTTGCATTTTATCCATTGTTCTCTTTGTCTAAGTTGTCTTATGAAGATTCTTCTTCTTGTTTGGCTTCATAACTATACAATTTTTGTGTTGCACATTTTTTCCTGCGTAATACTTGTCTTTGCATTTCCATCATTTTCCATCCTTTTTCCTTTCAACACTAGATTGTTGTTTTCCTTCATTTCGCATTGGTGGTGGAATGTACTTGCTAGTGTTCTCTGACGATGGTTTACCTAACTTCCCCTTGGAATAGTTGTTAGTTCTCTTGTTACTGGCATATGGTGCCTTGTGGAGTTTATATTTTCACTCAATAATTATAGTTGCGTGTCTGGCCTCCTCAATTGTTTGGGGTTTATGCAATTTTAATTCTTCACGAATGTAATCTTTAGGGCCACACCGATACATTTTTAATAACTCTTCATCTGAGAACCCTCTATGCCTTACTGCTAATACTTCCCATTCGTGAGTGTATTCACTCACTAATCCTTTTTATTTCAGGTGAACAAATCTCTCATAGACATCCTCCTCCTCATCGTCATGAAACCTTTTTAGTAGGGCATTTTTAAAGTTTTGCCAATTGAACGAGAAACTTGTACATTTAGATGACCACCACAAAAACCAATCGTACACTTCTGCTTCTAAGTATTTGGACGCAATCATGACTCTTTTTTGCTCGCTAAGTGGAGGGTTCGCTAAAAAAATGGTTTCCATCTTATTTACCCATACGACAACACCTTTATAGTTCTTACCATCATACTTAGGTAATTCATTTTTTTATTTTAAGATGGTTCCTTTCGGAAGATTTAGTATAATATTGGCTTCCTTCTAAGGGAATTTGTGGTATTCGAGGCTTCTCATGCCTCAGAAACTCGTTCTTTGGAGAATTCTCACCTTCCAAATTCTCGAGACTCTATGTAGCTGAAGGTGGATAAATCCCTCCGAAATGTTGGCTCGTCAGGTTTTTTAAAAAGGAGATATCATTGGCCATTTGGTCCTACTTACTAACTGACTTATCGACGTTATATAGGCATTTATTTAACTTGTTGATGTCCTCTTGAATTTTTTTCATATCGTCATTGTTGTTTCTTGCCATTTTATTTCGTTTTCATCTTGAAGACACCATTTTTTTTAAAAATAATTTTAATTAATTTTTAAAAATAATATTAATAATATATATATATTATATATAATATATATATATATATTATATATATATATATATAATATATTATATATATATTATATATAATTATTATATATATATATATATATATATATATTATATATTATATATATATATTATGATTAAGTTTATATATACTTATATTATAATTATATAAAATATATATAGTTTTGAACTTGTTAATGGACCAGTGTATGACTGGAAAACAATCATGAGCATTGACTGCAATCGGACTTGTAGCAAACAATCTCTCGATTGCCCTGGACTTTGTACGTGCAGACAGATGCCAACAATGGATTTTTCCATGGTGGCACGACTACTCCACGCCAGAACTGCAGATGTCACGGCTGCTCCTCCACAACACGATGTTCCTCCATGCCCCTAAGCACAAGGAACCGCACGACTGTTCGGATAGCAACTACTTTACCGATGTGGAGCACAGTGCATGACTATTGGGAGAGAAGCGATTTTCCCACCACGGAGTACAACGCACAACTATTCTGAGAGCAGCAACGAAACAATAGAGCAGGCCGAGGATGGAAGGCCTGTAGTGCTTGACGGCCAGTAGGGTGACATGGGGTGTCACCAGAAGAATTCTGGCTCCGATACCACTGTTAGAAAAGTGATTTCTAATTACTGGCTGATTTATGAGAATACACATATATTTATGTATGTAATATATTATATTAGATGATAATATTTGAATGATGATTAAAAGGCTGAGGTAGTGCTCCTTTAATAGGAGTTGACTGGCCATGCCTAATCAGAGAGACATGTCCTTTGGGACTAATGTCTCTTCATTTAGCTAATTAATTGATTACAATTAACCATTTAATTATGTAGGTAATATTTTAACATTTTAATAATGTTATGAATTTAAACTCATAACAAACACCCTCTCCATTTGTTGTTGCTGCAACTGCAACATCTGCAAATAAAAATCATCCAAAATACTGAATCAACTATGATCAGTATGATGCATCTGTCACCCGAGTCTTAACTACTGCTAGAATCTATGTTGTCGCTGAAGGCTCGGCGTTGTTGCTGACTCTGCTTTGTTCCAACTACATTGTTGCTAATTCTACACTACGCTACCCAGTATCTAACCTCTACTAGTCATTGCATCTATCACTCTGGCATCTGATTGCACCATCGGCCATTGATCCATCCTACTACTGCATGCTATGGGATGCCATAACAAGGTATTGATTCATGAGGTGGACCTCCTCAAGAATCATGCCCATCATGTATCTCTCTGGGGCTACAAAACCAAATCACCCCACCTCACTCCTCGAGGTATATTGGGGATGCAACCTGTTGATCCTTCTTCTTCTCCTTGTCCTTCTTCTTGACAGGACATTGGGTGTTGTAGTGGCCAATCTCACCATATCTAAATCATTTTACCTTGGAAAGGTCCTTATTCCTCCTGTGCTGCTCCTACTTTCCCTTTGATGTGAGGGCCATATTTTCCTCTTCTTAACTTGCTTCGTCCCACTGCTGCTATTGTTGCCACTGATGGTACTCTTTGCCAAATTCGCCTCATCTCCTCATGCTGCAGATCAACCCACATTCGATACCACTCTGGGAACTTGTCTATGCCTAGAATACTCTAGACGAAGACCTTCCCATCTTTATAAACACTATTGAGAGTTACCCATACCAATTCTGTAGGTTGGGGCATTGACCCTATTGCAAACCATTGGTCTCAAGCATCCTGAATCCTAGTGAGGAAGGGGTCTATGCACTCCCCTTTATGCATATTTGTACATCTCATCCTCTCCTTAAGATACATATTTTGCTGCTCGAAAGACCCCTTGTATAGTGTAGCAAGAGCTTCCCACATCTATCGAGCAATATCTTTGTCAGCTATGTGAGACATCACGTCATCTCGAACCCCATCGAGAATTAGCGTCTTTTCTTTTTCCATCACCTTCTTGTATGTCTTCAATGGATTTACATTTGCGGGTACAACTACCATGTTATCAATGTAGGCTTTGAGATCATATTCATCTAGAAGAGATGAAATTTTTGCCTTCCAGATCACATAGTTGGAGGCTCCACTCAACCGATCCTGATCTCTTAGCCCTGTTGATGCCATCTCTGCAAAAAGTGGAATTCCTCCTTGTTACACAGTAATTTGTCACCGTTTGTCACCATCCCTATTACCCATCTCCTACACCTTGGAGGACACATTCTGGGACTTGTGAGAAGTGACGAGACTTGAAACCACTTGCATCATTCACCTCTGAACATGAGCTTCATATGCCCTGAAGACATCTCCTGCAGCTTGCCCTTGAAAATGGCCCTTTTTACATTAGCGCTGGGCCACTGTGTTCTGCCCGCGCCAGTGGGGAAAATCCTATAAAAGAGGGCGCGCTATTAGCGCTCTGTCCCAGAGTCACAATCGCGCCAACCTATTTGGGCAAAATTTTTAGCAAATCAATTTCCGAAAGTTCTCTCCAACTCATTCACCAACTGAATCTATGTTAGGTGAGGATGGTTTGGCTTCGAATCTCCTTGAATGGGAAGTAGTTTGCCACCCTTCCATGGAAGTTTCCAAGTGATGAAGCCAAATCCATGATTGTTGTGATTGATCTTATCCCTTCCTCTTTCATCTATAAAAGCTTGTCTCCATGCCTTGAGCAAGCTAGTGGTGGTAGCAATACTTGTGCTGAAAGGAAGATATCAAGAGATTAAAGTTGCAAGAGCCTTCTTTATGTCCATAAGGCTTAACCTAAGTAAGGAGATCTTGTCACCAAAGAGAGAGAGGCTTGTCCCTCACCGCTTCAAGCTTTGCAAGAATTGTGTAGCTGAGCACCCAGCCAAAGGAGGACTTGACGTTAGGACGCTGGTTGTATTCTCCTGTGTTGATTATTAATAATAGATGACTATCATTATGGTTCCATTCTCATTGTACTTGTAATGGTTGATGTTGAATTATATCCTTCCTGACTGATGTATAATTGCCATATATTAGTATTTCACGCTTTGTGTTTTGATGTTGTTCTTTTGTGTGCAGGTGTCCATTCACGGAATAGTGGAGGACCTGTAACTCGGCCAAGACAAAGGAGCGTGGCGACGTCTCTTCTACGAACAAAGCATTAGAACTCAGTAGGTCTTCCTCACCAGTACTTTATTGTGCAATTAGGGAACTTGCGTGATAGCATTGTTTGATTGTTGCTAGACCCGTTCTGGGCTAGTAGGGATCGCCTCTATCCGTAGAGGGGATTTACCTCTCCAACAATTTGGCGACTCCGCTGGGGAGTTTAGCTTGTTGTTTAATTTGTAAACTTAGACAGAGTCTGAAGCACAGCCAGATAGCCTTTGAAACACTACTGCTTTGCATTAGTGAAGTAGATCAAAGCCGCTTCAGTCAATCTCTGGTTTGGTTTATGGATTGAACAATTTGGAGTTTGTCTTACCTCTTTGGTTTTCTCTTATTTACTTGCTTGGATAGCTTTTTGGATTGAATTTCTTGCTGCCTCTTGCTTCCTGACTTGCCTAGATACTGTAAACCAAGCTTTGGACCGCTTATTTTTCTTTTTGACTTGCCAAACTTTATTAGCGCGGTTTTTTCTCTGACAGTCGCGCCAGTGGCACATGTTGCTAACTGACAACCCGCGCGAATCCCTTTATAGCGCGAGTTACAGCCTAACAGTCATGCCAGGCCTGTTAACCTTTTCAGTTCGCTTGTTTGCCAGCCTTCTGAGCTTGGATTTGTATCTTGCCACACCTTTTTCAACTGCTTAAGTGTGTTGGAGTCACGTTTGACTAGTTTTGAGTCTCTCTTTTGAGAAATTCTTAATTTGATTTCCTTTGATCATTACTTGAAGGTTTGTCTCAGTCTCTTCACAATTTTGCATCTTTTTGCTTTTGTTTTTGCAAAAACATTTCCCCCTCATTCGCCGGGGGGGGGGCTAAATTGTGTATGAGTGTTAATCGCCTTTGAGTGTTTTTATTTTTTGGTTTTTGGAAATCTCACCCAATTTTATTGATTTGCACTTGATTGGTTCTTAGACTACATTAGAATCATCTTGTATTTGAGAATTCTCTTGCATAGATCACACTTGCATAATTAGAATTCTCATTTGTGCATAGATTACATTTGCACACTTTTCAAGTGAATTGTGCATAGAGTACAATTGCATAGATTACCTTTACCCTTTGGGTGTTTGCCTTCTTCTATCGATTTCACATTTCTAGTCGTAGGGCATCTAGTGGCTTTGTGTGTCGAGCCTCTCTTAGGTGTTTTTGGTCTTCTATTGGTCCAGTCAACGTTCTGATTGCTCCCTTGCACTCGTTTAGTGGTTGCTAATCTTTTTATTGTGTTATTTGGGTGACTTGCTTTGTCTTCACTTGAATTCCGCTTTGTCTCACTTTGAGCCTAGATTACACAACTCATTGGTGTTTTTGGGACTTTTTCGTTCTTTGGAGGTTTGCTTGGTGATTTAGGGAACTGAATGTGCCTATATGGAGTAGAATTTGTTTGTTGTCATTTCTCAAAGTCATTTAGTGCATTTTTCCATCGTCAAAAAGAAAAATCTCTTTTGCTTTGAACTAGTTAATGAGAATTAGAACTTTTCGTTTCGATTAGTGATTAGTGATCTTAAAGAAAAGTTTGTTAATTAACATTAGCTGCATTAGGGAAGTTCTTTGTTGTTTGTGATCGTTTCGTTTGCATGAAAGCTCTTTAACTCTCTTGTAACTAGCATTCATCGAATGGAATGACATGTTTTGGCATATAGATTGCATTTAGGAAATTTTGAGAGATTACATACGGTAGGACCTGAAAATCGAAACCTAACACAAGATCAACTATAAAATAAACCGAATTTACTTAAAAACGCATTGGAACATAACACAAACATTCTAGAGGTCTAGGCTAGAGACGTGCTCCGGCGTTGTTAAACCTAGTCACTCTTGTTTTCGCATTAAGGTTGGGTGATTCCTCCTGGTGTGATTCAATTGTGGTCTAGCACAGATTTGGGCTCCCACGTACCATTGCGTATATATGGGGAGACTCCACTAGGTTTGCATCCTTGATCCATAGGAAGCCGTGTCTGCCGCATTACAAGCCGTAATGCACCAAACACAGCATTCAGGAAGATTGACTGCAGTACGGAAAGTCCTTGGTTTTCATACGATTGCTAAGGTGTATAAGCAATTTTATGGATTGTCTGGTAAACCCCTTTGCCTAGTTTCTCCAGAGCAGTCACTTTTTGATCCTTTTCGGACTCTGTAAAAGAAAAGGCTCTATAGAGCATTTGTCACTTCGGGCTCTCAAAACATTCGAAGGCGGCTAAAGTCACCTTTTGTCCTTTTCTCGACTCTTAAAACATGAAAAGGTCAAGTTGTGTCTTGGTGTCATAAAATTTATTTGTCTACGATAACATTTACCTTGGTAGATCTTGTGTGTGTTTAGTTTTGAGTAGGGTCTCTCATCGTTAGTTTGCTTAGGGTCTTTGTTTGATCATCCTGGCGGATCCATCAACTCCATCTCCTGTCCCAAGTGATCAAGGGTCTCCATCTTCTATTGCCCCTGAGACACCAGTTTGTGACGCTCTTCCCATTGTTCCAAGCATCCAACCGTTGAATTCTCGAGCTCCAGAGGACGAATTCTACGAATTTTCTTGGAACCCTGTTTGGGAGCCCTCTGAAGAGGATTTTCCTGCCACTCCTGTCGGTGTCCCATCTCCGATGGCTTCTTCTGATATGGGCGACACATATCCTGTGTCGAGTGGGCCGTCCGTCATGTCGAGTATTGATACTCCCATTTCGGCTACATCCCCAATCATCTCTACGCCCTACACCGTTACACCTTTGGGTATCACGGTGCCGACGCGCTATAGATCTTTGAGGGATGCTATGAACTCTGCAACTGCCTCTTCTGTGTGGGATCAAAACATCGTCCATACCACAGGACCGTTTGTTTCCCAAGTTCACCATACTGCTGTTACAGCAGTCCCAACCAACCCGACCGTCTGTGTCGCGTCATCAAATCCAGTTGTTAGTGCCGTTACAGCGTCATCCGATGTCACTTCTGCTGTAGGCCCATCTCGAGGTCCAGCACAAAGTGGTCAATCGACACATACTGCTAGAGTTGTGCACCCCGCAAGTGGTGCTCCTCCTGCTTCCGATCATATGACGGTAGAGGAGCCATATTTTCAGTACTTGCGTAATGTCCAGAGCCCAGATGGGCAAGGCCCGTATTATGATCCTGAGAATCATTATTTGTATACCTCCTTGCCTGAAGAGCCTTTTGTTGAGGCTTCCGTTCCATTGAGCGTGGCTTGGGGTACCACCAGGTATGGTGGCGGCTAGTACCATCAGGGTCAAGGACAGCAAGGACCACTCTACAAGGGTCAACAGCCTTACTCGCAGCCTAATCATGGGCAGCAGTATTCCGGCCAGAATTACCCAGGTCAACAGGGAGGCCCACAAGGACAACCCAATCAGGGACAACCTTTGGTCTCTAGTGGTTCGTCTTTTACATATCTTGGGCAACCTTCTGGAAACCCAGGACAACCCAACGCTCAACAAGGACAACCCGGTACCCAACAAGGCTACCCTTCGGGGCAACCTTACGGGAACTAGGGACAACCTTATGGTCAGCAAGGTCAACCCGGAAACCAGAAAGGAAACCCTTTTGGGCAAGGGGGCCAACCTTACGTACAACAAGGCCAGCCTACCGCTTAGCAACCATCTGGTCAACAAGGACAATCCTCGGTTGCGCAAGGGTAGCCCCTCGCTCAGCAAGCTCGACCTTCTGGGCGAACGGGGCCATCTCAGATCTGACCATGAAAACCTTCCAGCCAGACGGCCCAGCATGCAGGCGGGTACCAATCCCGACCTCCTTATTCAGGTGGGTATCAATCCCAGCATCCGTATTCAGGTGGGTATCAATCCCAGCCTCCGTATTCAGGTGGGTATCAATCCCAACCTCCTTACTCGGGCGGGTATCAATCCCAACCTCCGTACTCAGGGGGGTATCAATCCCAGCCTCCTTATTCAGGTGGGTATCAATCCCAGCCTCCTTATTCAGGCGGGTATCAATCCCAGCCTCCTTATTTAGGTGGGTATCAGGCCCAGCCTCCTTATTCGGGTGGGTACCAATCCCAACCCCCGCATTCAGGTGGGTATCAATCCCAACCTGGCCATCAAATGCCGCCTGGTTCCCAGGCTCAGTATGGATACCAGCAACCCCAGGGGCAAAATCAATATACCCCGTATCAAAATTACCAACAGCCGCAGGGTAATCCTTATCAAAATTATCAACAACCTGCTGGCCAGTATGGTAACCAATGGGATGCTGGGGGGTAGAACCAGCAACCCGGTTCCGGAAATAACCCTTACAGATAGAATCCTTCTGGACAAGGCCCTTTTGGACCTGGTCCATCGGGACAAGGACAATGGGGGCGACCAGGAACTGGATGGAATTTTGGCTCTACCTCATATCCGGGACAAATGTCCTTTAATCCACAGCTACCATTTCTAGCGACGTTGGAACTGCCCGATGTTTCAAAGTTAACGAATGATCCTATTCTACACAATCCACAATGGCCACCAGTTCCAACCAAGATACCTAGTGACTGTCCCAAATTTGACGGGAAAGCCGAGGAGGACCCTCAAGCTCATGTGATGACGTATCACTTATGGTGTTCGTCCAATTCATGGCTCGATGATTCGATTCGGCTTCGCCTCTTTCAGAAAACCCTCACTCGTTCGACAACTAAATGGTATATTGAATTGACCCGTGCGTCATTTCAAGATTTCAATTCGTTGGCCATGCCATTCCTTACTCACTTTCGGTTACCCATTCGGTACGAGACAAAGACTCACCTCCTTACGTCTCTTAAGCAGGATACTGCTACACATATCTCCGATCATATTCATGAATGGAGAAGGCATCGTAGGTTGATCAAGTTCTGGATTCCTAATCAACTCCTCACCAACTGGTTCACGACTTCCTTTGTCCCCAAGATTGCACGGGACATTGCTATGGGAGCCTGTGTAACTGAAGAGCAAGCGATCGCGTGCGCTTAGTACCTAGACTTAGTTTACTCTCAGTCTGGTACCTTGTATGAGTACTTGCCGGATGCCCCAAGGCCCGGTACATCCAAGGCTCCGCCCAAACCATCTGTCGATGGAGTCATTGGCTCTGTGAACCAGGCCTCTAAAAAATCATCAAACCCTGGGAAGCAAAGGTCAAGTGCATCCAACAAAAACACTTCTCAGGGTGGTTTAAATTTTGGTAACACTTCCGAGGTCAATGCCGTCCAGTCCACCACGATGGGTAAGGCCTCAAAAGGAAAGAAAAAGGAAAAGGGGAAAGGGAAAAATAAATCCGAGCAACCCAAACAAGAATCCTCTAAACCTCCAGCCGAGGAAGGAGCTAAACGCAAACCCAAGTATCCTTGCCTCATTTGTGAGGAGGATCACTACACTAAGGACTACCCTAAGCGGTCCGAAGTTAGTCGTTTGTTGAAAGGTGCTCCTGGGGTCCCTGCGGTTCTTAAAGAACCCTTTCCCTCTCAGCAAACTCAAATGGTGGCTGATCCCTCTTCTTCTCCCTTCAGTTCCCAGGTCTTCATGGCTGGAACTATCCCTGTTCATATAACAACTCGAGCAAAGGAGTATCCGTCGTCCGCCGGGAAGGAGCCAGAGGTTCCCTCAAGTGCTCCTTCGTCCAGCTCTGGTCCTCTCCATATCGAGAGACCGAGTACTGAGACGACAATCCGACCCCCTCCCAAAGGGGTACTTAGAAGATCTTCTTATAATCCGAATGCTCATGCTGCCTAGCACTATAGCATCGTAGAGGACTTAGCACAGGCTCCGTCGGCTATGTCTGCCTTAGAGGTCCTTCATATTTGCCCCCCCCAGAGGAAGTCCCTGCTATCGGCCATCGGTGGCATCGACCTAGTGGACTCGGATTTGATTACCTTCGACCTCGAGAGCCATGTTCCTTGACTGCCTCATCAGATCACTTTCCTCATTCAAGTCGTCATCAATTCCAAAACGATCTATCGTATAGTCATTGATGAAGGCGCATCAACCTGCTCTCCGACTCTGAGCCAGTCTCCAATGACCTTGGAAGCATTCAATGGGAGAGTATCCCAACCTTATGGTATTCTTCAACAACTACCAATCACCTTAGAAGGGAAGACTGTGGAAGTAGAAGTTGAGGTTGTTGACGCAAATCTCACATATAACCTCCTTCTGGGCCGGAGTTGGACGTATGCCATGCGTGCCATGGCTTCGTCCCTCTTCCGTGTCATTCGTTTCCCCCATCAAGGGAAAATTGTCACGGTCGACCAACTTTCTTTCTTCGCTTCCTCTTCTGAGGGAAATGTACCATTTGTTGAGCATACCTCCATTCCGTTTGAGAGTGTGGGAGCCGAGCTCTTCAAATAACCTACCCTTATGGGTGTTTTCTCCCTCCCACCTCCCAACCTCGCCTCGATCTCCATGATCGCGGTTCGTTTCGATCCTTGGACCCTCCCCTCCATCGACCAGATAGAATATTGGGGTGAGGAGATGCCATTGAGTCCAGCCGAGCTCAACTACATCGAAATTGTTGCTGCATCAGCCTCTCATGATCAACCCACCGTCACGAGTGGGGCTCTTGACTCAGATGATTTGCTCCCCTGGTCCGGAGAATACACCTCCTCGGATCCATTGAAGGAAATATTTCCTTCTGATGAGGCTATCATAGAGACTATGTCTCTGGAAGAACGCCCATGGTTTCCTCTTCACCACCGTTCCTCCTTTCTCCCTACCCTTTGGGAAACACTGCTTTGTCTCGAGCGGTTTGCTCCATGTCTCCCTTCTGAACCTCTTCAGATGCCCATTCAGATTTATCACACATCGTCCGAAGGGAATCTAGGGAACATCACGCAAACGCAACCTATCGACTTCTCTGTTAAACCAGGGATTGTCGAGAACATTTATATAGGAGTCACCTGCACTCTTGAGGAGATTCAGATTTATATCGCACTCTTTCGCGAATTTCGTGATGTCTTTGCATGGTCCTACTAAGAAATGCCTGGTATTGATACATCCATAGTAGTGCACGAGATACCGACGTATCCCGGAGCCAAACCTGTTCGTCAGCGTTTGCGTCCTGTGCACCCCCGTAAGGCGGCAGCTATCAAAGAAAAGGTTGAAAAGATTCTTAAAGCTGGATTCATTTATCCCATCCCACTGACAGATTGGGTCTCAAATATTGTCCCTGTTGATAAAAAACAGGGTACCATTCGCGTCTGTGTCAATTACCGCGACATTAATAGAGCTTTCCCAAAAGACAACTACCCCACGCCATTCATTGATCAACTCATTGATGAGTGTGCGGGCAGCGAAATATATTCTTTTATGGACGGCTTCTCTGGTTACAACCAGATTAATATCGCCCCGGCTGATCAACACAAGACAGCCTTCATCTGTCCATGGGGCACTTTTGCTTACAAAAAGCTCCCCTTCAGTCTTAAGAATGTCGGCACTACCTTTCAGCGTGCGATGTCTTATGCCTTCCACGATATCAGGCACATCGTACATCCTTATTTGGATGACTTTCCCGCTCATTCAGCTAAGTGCGCGGACCACCCATCGCATCTTCGTGAGATTTTTCTTCATTGTCGACACTATAATATTCGATTAAATCCGCATAAATGTGTCTTCTGCGTCGAATCTGGTCGACTTCTCGAGTTTATCATCTCCCGAGAGGGCATCCGTTTGGATCCCCTTAAAGTCGAGGCAATCATGAATCTTCCTCCCCCTGCTACTTTGCGGCAATTGCAGAGCTTGCAGGGGAAAGTTAATTTTCTAAGATGGCTCATCCCAAACTATGCCGAAGTGGCAAAGGGTTTTACCCGGTTACTTAAGCGTGACACCCCATTCTGATGGGATGCCATAGCCGAGGAGTCTTTTGCTTGTCTCAAAACTCTCCTAGTTTCCGCCCCTTTGTTGCGGCCTCCAAATTATCATCGTGACTATACACTATATTTGGCCGCCGCCGATACCACTATTGGTATGGTTTTGGTCCAAGATGATGATGATGGCATCGAACATGTCATTTATTATCTTAGTCGCAACTTACTAGATACAGAGACTCGATATGCATATGTCGAGAAGTTGGCCCTCGCCGCTGTCTGCACCATCCAACGTTTCCGTCACTACATTTTGTTGCGTACTACGACAGTGATTTCAGATTGCAACCCCATGACCTACATTCTTTCACGACAATTGCTGGGGGGAAAATACTCAAAGTGGATCATAATCCTCCAAGAGTTAGACTTGGAATTTACTGTGGCCAAGTCCAAGAAATCACTCTTTTTTGTTGAACTTTTGTGTTCCTTGCCATCCGCCGCTACTTCCTCGCAGATAGAGGAGTCTATTCAGATGAAACTCTTTTCCTTATCAGCACCCTCGATCCTTGGTATGGGGACATCATTGTCTACTTGCAAATGTCCTCCTTTCGCCTCGAGACCTCGAAAGACACTCGTCGACGGATTCGTCACCAAGCCCAACCATATCGCATAGTTGGGGACACCCTATACCGCCTTGGTGTTGATTCAGTTCTTCGCCGATGCTTAACCTTCGAAGAAGCTGAAAGAGTTCTAAATGACTGCCACTCCGGTGCTTGTGGCGGTCACATGTCTGGATATG